>WMKK01000006.1:171685-342587 GCA_012295225.1 Ostreococcus mediterraneus
GCGTGATGGGCGCGTGGGGGGTTGTGTACGGTGATTTATGCACAGGTGGGTTTTTTTGTGCGTACGCGTGCGCGCGTGATGGGCGCGTGGGGGGTTGTGTATGCGGTGTGTGGGACTCTCTGGGTCGTGATTGGTGGATCGTGATGGGTGTGGGTGGGTGTGTACCCCCTGGATGTCGGCGCGTCGGCGCGTCGGCGCGGGCGCGCGCGTGTGTGTGTATTATACGAGCGAGCTAACGGGCGAGGTGCAGGGCGTGGGTGTCGACGCGCACGGGTCCGCCCGCGGCGAGGAGCACGCTCGCGGCTTGGTCGCAGTCGGGGTATTGGGACGGCGCGCTCGGGGCGCCGCGCGCGCGGAGTTCGTCCCACGTTTCGTCTCTGAGCTGCGTTTCGCGCACGACGCACACGGTGCCGGCTTTATCGCGTTGGGTGACGTCGCAGAAGAATCGAGTCTCGCGCAGGCGCACGCGCACGCCGTCGACGCGGAGCCAGAAGCGGAGGAGCACGAACCAACATTTGGGCATGGCGCGCACTTTTAACGCCAAGCGCGCGACGCCGTTGTCGTCGAGCTCGGATTCGTACAGCGTGAGCTCGTCGTATAACTGAATCGGGTCGCGTTCGGTGAGCATGGCTCGGTCGATGCGCAAGGATGTGGGTTCCCACGTCGGCGCTGGTGCGGCGCGCGACGGCGCGACGGAGACCGAGCCGCCGTACGGCGTGGTAAACGTCCAGTCGTAGCTCGTCGACGTCTCCGTGGAGTTCCACGCCGCCGATGACGGCGGCGGCGCTCGAGCCTTCGCATCTTCGGCCACATCGCCACCGTCGCGTTGCGCCGCGGCCGACGCGGGCGCGGGCGCGACGCCGTCGCCGAAGCGCTCGACGTGCGCGCGCGTCCACGTCGCCGCCGCCGCAACCTTTATCACCTCCCCTTTCGCCTCCACCCACTCGCGCAGCGCGTCCTCGGCGTTGAAACTCAACGTCACCCCACTCTCGGCGTGCGTGAACGTGAGCGACGAATCGAACAGCATCTCTGGCGTCGTCGGCGCGCCCGTCGATGCTTCCACCTGCTCGATGCGCTCGCGCGGGACGATGGCTGTGGTTTCGCTGCGCACGTGCCATCCACCGGCGAGTTCGAGCGACTCCACGCGGTGCGCAGGCATCGTCCTCGCGCGCGCGCGCGCCGTCCGCTCGCGCTTCAGTCACCGTCCGTTCGCCGTCCGCTCGCGCGCGGCGCGCTCTGTGGAGAGTGACGCGTCATCATCTTTCGCCTCACACGCCGCCGCGCGCCTTCATCGCGCGCGATGACGGCGCTGCGCACCGCGCTCGATGCGTTTCGCGCCATCGCGGACCCGCTCGAGCGGTACGTGTTCTTGCGTCACCTGCAGCGCCGCGACACGTCGACGTTTTATCGCGCGCTCGTGGCCAAGCCATTGGAGCTCATGCCGTTCGTGTACACGCCGACGGTTGGCGAGGCGTGCGAGCGCTACCACGAGCTTCCGACCGCGGTGAATGGGGTGTATATTACTGCCGACGACGCCGGGCGCGTTGGGGCAAAGCTGCGCGAGCATTGGACGACGGAGATGGCGTGGTTGAGAGAGGGCGTGGGGGCGTCGGCGCGAGGCGTCTCGGCTCGAGGCACGGGGGCGCACGCAGGCGAAGCCCCGGTCGCGGTGGCGGTCGTGACCGATGGTGAACGTATTTTAGGACTTGGTGATTTAGGTGCGGGCGGTATGGGGATCAGTGAAGGAAAGATTTTGTTGTATACGGTGTGCGCGGGCGTGCACCCGACGACGTGCTTGCCGGTGTGCTTGGACGTCGGGACCAATAACGAGCGTTTGTTGAAGGATCCAAATTATAAGGGCTTACGAAAAGAGCGATTGAAAGGCGAGGCGTATGACGCGCTTGTCGATGAGTTCATGCGCGAGCTCAGAGCGTGGCAGCCGAGATGTTTGGTGCAGTTTGAGGATTTTGGAAACGCCAACGCGTTTAGAATTTTAGAAAAGTATAGAACCACCGGTCCATGCTTCAACGATGATATTCAAGGTACGGCTGCGATTACACTCGCAGCATTGTTAAGTTCGCTGCGCGTCACCAGGGGTGAGCTCGCGGATCAAAAGATTTTATTCTACGGCGCCGGCGAAGCGGGCGTCGGCATCGGCGAGCTGATCGCGATGGCCATGGAAAAGACTGGTATGACGCACAACCAAGCGATGGAACGGTGCTATTTTATTGACTCGAAGGGATTGGTGTGTAAGAGCCGACTGAGCGGTTTACAGCCACATAAGGTGGCATTTGCGCATGACGTGGAGTACCAGCCGGATTTGTTATCCGCGATTGACGCCATCAAGCCTACAGCGCTCATTGGCGTGAGCACCATCGGTGGCGCGTTCAACGAAGACGTCGTGAAAGCCATGGCGGCATTGAACGAACGCCCAATCATTTTCCCGCTGTCGAACCCAACCTCCAAGGCGGAGTGTACGTTTGAGCAAGCCATGCAATGGACGGATGGTAAAGTCGTCTTCGCCAGCGGTTCACCATTCGATCCAGTCACTCGCCAACGCGATGGCGTGAAAGTATTCCCAGCGCAAGCAAACAACGCGTACGTGTTTCCTGCGCTCGGATATGCCGCCGCACTCACAGGTGCATCCCAAGTCACCGACGATTTGTTCCTCGCCGCCGCCGAAGCGTTATCCAAGCTCACGACGGACAGCGAAATTGACGCAGGACATCTGTTCCCAGACATGAACGCCATTCGCGACGTCAGCGTTGCCCTCACGGCTGAAATTTGCGAAATGATTGTCGCGCAAGGTCTCGGCTCAGCGCCGCGCGACGTGTCTACGCACGCAGAGTGGCTTGCGTACATCAAGGCTCACATGTACGACCCAAACGTCACCCCAGCCATTCCATCCAAGCTATAAAACGTGCACGCGTACGACGAGAGGTCGATCATCATCATCGGCACCATCACTATTCTCAATTCAATTCTCATTATTTTGCCTCGCGATAGGCAGCCACATGCAAGTTCAATTCGAATTTCAACTAAAATTTTACTCGCGTCCCGTCGACGCGCTTTTTCGCACCCGCTGCGAGCCTCCCCGACGACACACATCGACGCGCGCGCGCGAACCATCCATGGGCGCCGGGGAATCGCGCGCCGCGAGCTCCTCGACCACATCCACGTCCACTTTGCGCGACGCCGCCGCGACATCGACGGATGCGTTCACGAAACTCTTCGCGGCGTCTCGAAAGTCAACCGCCAACGCGAGTCGACGAGAGCCGTACTTGGACGCGCCGACGTACGTCACCGATCGCGTGCTGGCGTTCCAGCACACCGGTACGGGTGCGGACGATGATGCGGCGTATGCGAGATCGCTCAGCCGCGCGGCGGCGGCGCTTGAGGACGCGCAAGGTTCGGGTGCGACGTTGCTCGTGGCGGTGAGCGAGACGCCGGCGCTCGAGCGTCGGGCGTACGAAATGTTTAATCACGCCGTCGTGGAGTTATGTGCGAAATGGCGACGCACGCCTGGGCTCGTGGGAGGTTTAGATGTGATATTAAGCGCGTGTTCGAGCGCGGCGAACTGGTTATCGATGGATGAAGCGAATGTGGTAGCGTTGCACGTGAGAGCAGAGGACAACGACGCGCACGATGCGCCGAGAATGTTGAGATTTTTAGCGGCGTGTTTATTGGTGTATACGCACGATGGTGATTTGGTTTTAGATGATGCGTTACGTGAACTTGCGGGGGTGCCACCGAAACTTATGGATGATAGACACATGAGACCGACGGCGTCGCAGGCTCGATACGCCAATGAATATTTGCGCGCGGCTTTATGCGCCGACGACGCCCAAGCGAGTGTGCTCAGTCCGGTGTCGAGTCAGAAGTTGCGATTGAAACGGCTCGTCATTGCCGGTGGTTTGAGCATTGAGCGTGGTGGATTTCGGCCGTATGCGTTGGTGCACGTCAGGGGAAATCTCGTCGGGAAGTCGCTTTCGAGCGGGTTTGCGCCCGATTGGTACGGCGCAAACACCAAGCACGGACTGGTGCCTATAGGCATGGAGCTCGTTCCCACTGGGCACTTTATGAACACATCGGTTGGCTTACCTGGGATTCAGCTCGATGGCGATGTGACGGTGACGATTTATCATTGGACGGGGGACGATGAACGCGACGAACGCAATCCGATTATGAGCTACGCGTTTCACACTGGTTTCGTCGACGCCGGCGGTGTGGTGCGCGTGAAAGTGGAGCATATGGATCTTTTAGATGACCATCTCTTACCGATGGACTATTTCATCGATCTGACGCTACTTCCCGAGCCAAGCGTTCAGGCGGTCGTGAAGGAAATCGCGAAGTCAACGGGCCCAGCGGTTTCGAATCCACCGCCTCCTCCGCCGCCACCGCCACCGAGTTCTGGTGTTCCGCCGCCTCCGCCGCCACCGCCGCCACCACCGCTGCCACCGCCGCCACCACCGCCACCACCGTCGTTATCATCGACAAGTATGTCAGCAGCATCGGCAGTCCGTCCTCCACCGCCGCCGCCGCCATCAGGTATGAGCGCATCCGCGTCGATGCCGAATGCAAATGTGAGCTCGCCGGCGCCGCCGCCACCACCCCGCGCACCTGGCGCACCAATACCACCACCACCGCCGCCGTCTTTTCGCTCGGTTTCGCTCGCGCCACGACTTCCAGTCCAAGAAGGTCCGAAGCTTCGCAAAATATACTGGGACAAAATTCCAGTCGTGCGCAATACGTGGTGGCAGGACATCAACGGCGACGAGTTGTCATCGGCAGAAATCGAATCCATCGTAAAATCTTTCGAGATCAAGGCTGCGGTAACCGCTCCAACGAAAGGGAAAGAACAACAAGTGCTCGGTATGCCTACGCTCATACCCGTTCCTCGATCGAACAACATTAACATCATGCTCAAGCGTTTCCCCGTTTCGGCGAATGAAATAGTGCGCGCCATCGCGACTGGCGATCCAAACGGCGATCTTTCGCTCGAACGTCTCGCCGTGTTGCTACAATGCGAGCCATCTGACGAGGAAATTAGCATTATGCGTCACTTCACTGGTGATACATCGACCTTGACATCGTCAGAACGTTTCTTATTTGATTTGGCAAACATCGAGCATTGCGCGGACAAAATAACAGCGCTCGTGTACGCTCGACAGTTTCCTGAATTAATCAAAGAGGTCCACGCCGGATTGTCTGCATATGACAAAGCGATTACACAGATACACCAGTCGTCTGGCTTGCTTCGCGTGCTCGACGGTGTGCTCAGGGTTGGGAACTTTTTGAATCAAGGCTCGCGCGGCGCGGCGAACGGCATCACGCTCGACTCGTTGCATAAATTGAACGACGTGCGAACAACTGCGCCGACGAGTACGGGTGGTAAAACCATGCTCGATTTCGTTTTAGAGCTCGTCGACGCGCGATATGCGACGAATGCGAATAACGCACTCTCAAGCGAATTGAGTGCGTGCCAAGACGCGTCGCGCGTGGCGAGAGCGGAATTAGAAGGCGTCATTCGAAAATTGGTCAACGGGGCGCGAAACATTCGCAAAGTGACGGAGACGTCCTCCATCGAAGCATTCGACGCGTTTTTGCTCGATCTCGACGCACAACTCGAAGCCATGGCAGTCGAAGCCAAACGGGTCGATGACGCGTTCACATCGCTCGCGGAATATTGCGGCGAAAGTGGACGCACACCAGAGGATGTCTTTACGAGTTTATGGACGTTTGCTCGAGCGTGCGACGCGTCGCGCGATGCGCGAAAGTTTCGACAATCGAAAATGTCGAACCAATGACGATATACAGTTGCTTAGTACAGATACCAGTACGGTACCGGTAGAACCATAGATTAGTATTGTTATTAGACGGAATCGTGGATTGTTCACCGTTGTCGGATTGTCCACCATCGTCGTGCTTATTCATATTCATTTATTTGCAAGAAGATCGTTGCATGCGCACCCGTTACCGTTGGCTCCCATGCCCGAGCCTTGACAGGCGCAGCAGTTACCTCCTGTCCCTCGGCAACCGCGAGTGTTGGCGCCTCCGCACATACCGTTGTTGCACGAGCAAAATAGTTCTGAAGGTCCCAACTGAGGCGGCGGGCCCATGCCGCGGATAACGCACGTCTTATCACCGGTTTCAGTAGGAACGCCACACGTCAAGCCTTCGATTTGATCGTTCAGATATGGCGAAATACACACGTCGCAGGATCGTTTGCACGCACCATCGTTTCCATTTCCGCAGCCACCACACGTGCTGTACACTTGTTTATTCGGGCAGTCCTGAAGCGGCCAGTAACAGAGGGCGCCCGGGCACTCGTTGTTTGGTTTGCACGTCGTGGATATGACCAGACCATTTTCGTCGAATGTCGGACAGCAGACATGGTTCGCGTCGCAACATTCCTTTCCATTATTGCAACACAAGCCGTTGATACCGCACGAATACAAGTCTGCTCTGCCGTCGCAGCTCGTGTCGGGCCCGTGCGTGCACTTCGTGTTCGAGCACACGTACGGTGAGTTGGTGATTTGGATGGCTTGGATAGCTTGGATGGTTTGGATCGGGCAGCAGTAGTCGGCGCCAGCTGCGCAGCACACCATCTTTGTCGGATCGTGCGGATCACCGCAGCACACGGGCTGGGGCTCTGGACTCGGATCCGAATCCACGGTGCAATTCAAGAAAGCGTCTTCTTGCGTTCGACACGTCGGTGTGGGAATCGTGGGGCACTCGTGGCCGTGATAGCAAAAGTACACAACCGTGCCATTCGGAAAAGGCGGCGACGGACAACACAACGAGCCTTCGTTGCAGCATTGTTCACCGCAGCACATTCTATCGAAGTTTTCTCTGCATGGTACGGATATATCGGTTTTCAAGCAATTCGGAGGCGGCTCGAGGCACTCGACGGAATGCACGTCATCGACGCAAGTCGTGTACCCGACTTCTGGAACGAAGCAGCAATTTTGCCCCTGCTTACATTGATGTTCACCGATCGGGTCGCAATAGTCGGCGCAGTCAATGAAGCGGTCGACGCAGACGTCATAACGCTTACCGTTGGCGCGTTTG
This sequence comes from Ostreococcus mediterraneus, assembly GCA_012295225.1. Taxonomy (NCBI): domain Eukaryota; kingdom Viridiplantae; phylum Chlorophyta; class Mamiellophyceae; order Mamiellales; family Bathycoccaceae; genus Ostreococcus; species Ostreococcus mediterraneus. Next base: position 178,757 of record WMKK01000006.1, read on the forward strand.
CAGCAGAACTGATTCCATTCGCATTCGGGAGCGGCGCCGTAACGTACATCGTACGACCTTGAGCACGTCGCGACGCATTCGTCGAGCGATGCCACGCACGAATTGTGCGTATGACCCCAAAAGTCAGCACCAGAAGCGCAACAGTGATCGCCTTCGCCGCGATGAAAAATTGACGCACAATCTTGATCGATTTCGCAATCGATGTATCGACGTTGCGTAATCCACAAGAAGTCATACCACCATTGATACGGGTGCGGTTCGTCTTCGCTTCGAGACGAAGGCGTGTCGCGGAGAGAAATGGTCATTCGGCCAGAACGCGGGTCAGTTACCGAATTCGCGTTCGCGAATTCCCGAGCGGCGTTATAAAACGCCACGGCGTCGTCATCGATGACAATGTCGGGCAAACCAGACGTCGCGCCGCGGCGGGCACGAGATCTCGAGTCGGCGCGGCGCCTCGCATCCGCCGGCGCCGCTGCGAAGAAGGTTGCAATCCAATCAGCTGGCGCCGTCAGCGCCGCCGGCGTCGTCGTCGACGAGCGCGCGTGTGCGACACCTCCTGCATCATCACGACTCGCCAGGCTCACCAAAAGCTCCGCGCGTGCCTTCTCCATGAACAAGTAGACATCATCCACGTCCACGTCCGCCGTCGCGTCGGGCGCGCGCACGTCGGCGCGCGCGCTCGGCGCTCCACGCGCCCGTGACTCCCCGTGCACCACCACCGCGGCGATGAACACGAAAAGCACGGTAAACCCACATGCAGCAAGACGACGCGTCGTCGTCGTCGTCGTTCTCGCGCGCGTCATCGTAAACGTGTCGACAAGTGCGGGTGTGCCTCGAGCGCGTGACGCGAACCGGCGTTTTCGCATGAAACGCAGAAAACAACAGGTAACACCAAACACCTAGTCGTAAAAACACCAGAGTACGGCAAAACACACTCTACACCAAGACCACGAGTGTGCCTTTGGTCGCTCATAGAATTATATATACTTGAGTATGTACGCTAAAAAAACGGACCTGCGGCGGGCTGCACTGCTGCACGCGCGCGCCGCAGACGCCGACGCCGCCGACGCCGCCGACGCCGCCGCGCCGCCGATGACGCCTCGCGCGCGCGCCGTCACCGCGCGCGCGTACTCCTCTTCCTCCCATTGGCTCCCGTCGCGCGCGCGGTCGTGGTTGGATGACATTGAAAACGCCGCGTTCACCAAGACACTCAAGGCGCAGCTGGACCTCGTGCCCGCGCTCGCTGGGCGCGGCGACGCCATCGCGGCGCGCGTGCGCGAACGCGCGGATGCGTTATGTCGCGACGATGACGTCGCGCGCGCGATGGGGGATGCGGAGGCGACGCATACGAGGACGGCGGCGCGCGCGTTGGCGACGTTTGAGGCTACGCGGAGCTTCTTGGGTAACGACGACGCCGCGATGGCGCTCATACGCAGTTTAATGGGCGCCGAGCGCACGGCGGTGACGTTTAATGGCGGATTGGTCCGAGGGGCGCTACTATTGTCCGTGGATAAGCGCAAGACGCTTGCAGGGATGGCGAGCAACGTGTGTCACGACTTGGCGCCGGGCGCGTGGAGCCGCGAGGACGACGACAACGCGGCGGTGACGACGTTTGCGACAACCACGTGTACGTATCACGCGTTTTTCAAGCGTTACGATGTTGAATTTTTAACCGCCGCGACGTGCTGCTCGTTGGATGTGCCTTTGTGGTTTGGCGACGTCGCGAAGACGGTTGCTCGAGTCGAACTCGCGGAGAGCATGGCGCGAGGCGACGCGCGGTGCTGCATTCGCGTATCGCAGGGCGCGACGGATGCCAGCGATAATAATAGTAAAGTAGACAATAGTAGCGCATCATAAGCAACAGCAGTAGAAGATGCCGGCAGCGGCTCAAAGTATCACGTTGCGTCACTCGCGCGCTCGCGGCGATGTCAACCGCAGACGTCTTCACCGCCGCCGAAACGCACGGTCGCGTCGTTCACGCCACGTGCGGCTGGGCGGGGAAATCGCAAAGCCTCTCCATATATAAGGGCAACGAGGCGAGCACCGGGGAGACGCGGCTACCGCGCTACGGCGAATATTTCGGCGCCGTTGAAGTGGATAGTTCGACGTACGCCATTCCAACATCGACGATAGCGAAGCGCTGGGTCGACGCCACGCCGGATGGATTTCAGTTCATCGTCAAGGCGTTCGGTGGGTTCTGCGCGTCGAGCGTGGACGTCAAGTCGCTGCCGAGAGACGTCAGGGAGACGCTGGCGACGACGTCCTCGCGCGCGATGTACCGAAGCATGAGTGTTTGCACTAAAGATTTGTTGTGGCGCCACATGCTCGATGCGCTGGCGCCGATGCGCGAGAAGAACAAGCTCGCGATGGTAGTGTTTCAGTTTCATGTCTCGCAAGCGCCGTCGGACGCGCTTCGGGAGCACATTCTAGAATGTCGAGAGCGTTTGCAAGGCGTAAACGTCGCCGTAGAATTTAGAAATAGAGACTGGTTGATTGGCGATGTCGGCGACGAAACCGTGCGTTGGTGCAAAGAGTACGATTTATGTTTGGTTGCGTCGGATGAGCTCGAACACGAAACGGCGCAGAGAGATCGAGAGCAGCGTGGGTTGCCGCCGGGCGCATCGAAGCGGCGCATGTTCACCCGACTCGAACACACCGCGACGTGGGCGTCACTCATTCGCGTGCATCGGCGACACGGGACGACAGAGCGCGTGCTGGACGACGAGGAAATCGCATTTTGGGCGCGAAAAATTGCGAATGCCGCGGCGAAGTCCAACGGGCCAACGTATGTCGCGTGGGGTACGGAATGGCTCGACGCCCCGCTTACGAACGCCAAGGCGCTCGATACCGCGCTCGACGCAATCAAACCGAACGCGTTTACGTACGACTGGTACGGCACGCGCCACAAACGACCGTCTGTGGTCAAGATACCCGCCAAATCGACGTCCACCATCGCTGACATGTTTGCCGCCGCCGCGTCGACGTCGCGCAAATCCCACAGTCGCGTCGAAATCGCGACGCCAGCGAGCGATGGGGATCCAGCGCCAGCTTTAAAAAAGTCAAAATCAAACCAAAGCGCCGCTAGCGGCGGCGAAAACCCCCTAGCCGCGCTCTGGGCGCGCGCACGCGACCCGAAAGAAGAGTAATAGAACATAGAGTCCCAAGACCGTTACGCCTCAGACGCGCGCACGCCTCCGTGCGCCCTCGCGCGTCGCGTCGCCGCTCGCTCGCGAATCGACGCATTCCTTCTCGTCCGCATCGCACCGCTCGCCCTCGCCCGCCGCGACCGCGCGTCGTCATGTCGTCCGCGGAAGACTCCGACAGCGCCTCACCGCTGAACCTCCCCGGTCGACGTCCAACGGCGCCGTCGTCCGCGTCATCCGCGTCGCGCACCGCCGCGAAGACGGAGGCGAGATCAAATGAAATCCTATCCATGGTTCGCGAAGAGCTCAAACGCGCGGAGGATGTGTCGAAGGCGGCGGCGCGTGCGATAGACGTCGACGCGGTGAGCGCGCTCGTGGGAGACTTGGCCGCGCTTCGGGTCGACGATGCGGCGGCGCAGCAGCCCATCACGCGCGTGCAGACGCCGCCGCCTGTTGTAGAGGCAAAGAAAGCACCGCTCGCGACGCCGGCGCCGAAACAACGATCGTCAGCGGTGGAATCCAAGGTGAAAGTTGGGTTGGTGTACGACGAGCGCATGGAGGCGCACGAAATGGTTGGACATTTTGAATGCCCGGCGCGGCATCGCGTCGTGGTGAATGAAATCAAGGCGGATGGACTCGCGGCACGGTGTGTGCCTTTGCGTTCGCGCGAGGCGACGGATGCGGAGTTGCTGCGCGCGCACGACGCGGCGCACGTCGCCGCGGTGCAAACGGCGTTCGATCCAGAGGGAGAGCCCGTGCAAGTGGCGACGGTGGACGATGATACCGGGAATGACATCTTCTACACGAAAGATACGAGTTTTGGCGCGCGTATGGCGGCTGGATGCGTCACTGAGGCGTGCGAAGCGGTGCTACGAGGCGATGTACAGCGTGCGTTTGCGGTTGTTCGACCACCCGGGCACCACGCGCTGTGCGCGAGAGCGATGGGATTTTGCTTTTTCAACAACGCCGTCGTCGCCGCGCGAGCCGCGCTCGAGCGCGAGGAAGTGCAACGCGTGATGATACTGGATTGGGACGTGCATCATGGAAATGGCATTCAAGATTTAACGCTCGAGGACGATTCAATCATGTACGTCTCCCTGCATCGCTACGGCGATGGGTTTTATCCAGGCACGGGCGCCGCCGAAGAAGTTGGAAAGAACGGGACAAACATCAACGTAGGGTGGCTCGAGAAAGGACTGGGGGATGCCGACTACCTGGCAGCGTTTGACATTGTCATCGAGCCCATCGCGCGCTCGTTCGCGCCAGATTTAATCATCATCGCCGCGGGATTTGACGCCGCAGACGGCGACCCGCTCGGCGGCATGATGTTAAGCCCGACTGGCTACGAGCACATGACGCGGCGTTTGTGCGACATTGGTTCAGGTCGCGTCGTGATAGCGCTCGAAGGCGGCTATGCGCTTCGCCCGCTGGCGACGTGTGCGTCGGCATCGCTTCGCGCGCTTCTAGGCGACGCGTCTCGCGCGATTAGTTCGCGTTCGAGGCCGCGTAAGACGAGCGTGAAATTACTCACCGACTTAGCCGCGTCGTTCGCCCCGTACTGGCCCGCGCTTAAGAGCGAGGAGTACTCGGAAAAAGTTCGAGCAATACTCAAGCATACGACTGTCGTCGCATCCCGCCGAGTGGACGCGTACCCGACTGGCCGACGTTCAAGCTCGATGTCGTCCTCCGCGACGGCGGTATAAAATTACTATAAAATCACGCGCACATGCACAGCTGCTACAACAAATACATGTAAAATTATTACAACGCGGGCTTGTACGCCACGACTTTTGCGGCGGCTCCAAACGGCCAGTAATTCTGCACCGACGCTCGTTCCGCGCCAAAGCTCTCGAGCATCGCCTTCACCTCATCCGCCGTCGCCGTCTTCTGAATAGAATTCGCCAAGTACGCATACGGCTTGCTATTCCGCGTCAACAACCACCCAATCGCCGGCAACGCGAACGTCAACCACAAACGCAAGAGCCACGCGAACGCGCCTCTCGGCGGAAACGCGTCCAAAACAAACACCTTGCCCCCTGGCTTCACGCACCTATACATCTCCCCCAATGCGCGCTCCAAGTCAGGAAAATTCCGCAAAGTATACACCGTCGTCACCACGTCGTACGCATCGCTCTCGATGCCGCACTCGTCCAACGCCCCAGCGTCGCCTTTTACAAAAGTCGCGCCAGGACATCTCCGCCGCGCGAGCTCCAACATCTTCCCCGAACAATCCACCCCAGTGCAGTCGATCGCCATGTGCGTCAAATGCGTGTACATGCAATACGCCGTCACGTTCCCTGGCCCGCACCCGACATCCAGCACGCGAGAGCCGCGCGCGAACGCATCCAGCAACGCCCACCACCGCCAGAATCGAACCGCGCCCAGAGAGATGAAATCATTCAACCGGTCGTACGACTCCGCCACGACATCGAACAGCTCGGTGACGAACGCGAGCTTGTCATCCCCGCGTAGCACGTCGTACCCGTCGCGCGCGGACGTGCGCGCGAACACCGACGCGCGCATGCGTGGCGGCAATTGGCGATGCATTCGCTGCAAAAAGTTGTGGATAAAGGCATTCGATCGCGTCATTGTGCGCCGCGTCGCGTCGTCGCGCGCCGAGCTCGTGTGCCCACCGGTCGGTGCGTCGCGCGCAACGTTTTTAGTGTCTTCGCCCGCGGTCGCGTGCGCGTGCGCGTGCGCGTGCGCGGGGTCGCGGCGCGCGCGATGGCGTCCGCGGCGCGCGGTGGGGTGTCCCGGGCGCAGGGTTACCGCGCGACCGGCGCGTCGTCGTTCGCGCGTCGCTCGCGCGTGAGCGTCGCTCGCGGGCGCGCGAACGCGTCGGTGGTGTCTCGTGGCGCGTGCGCGCGCGCGCAGGCGAGCGCGCAGGCGACGGCGGCGAGTGGGTCGGCGGCGATGCGCGAGGCGCAGCGCGAGGCGTTTGACGCCGCGCGGCGGAACGGGAGCAACGTCGTACCGTTGTATAGACGAATCTTTGACGATCAGTTGACGCCGATTTTGGCGTATAGATTGTTAGTGAAGGATGACGCGCGCGAGGCGCCGAGCTTTTTGTTAGAGTCCGTGGTGGGCGGGACGCAGATTGGGAGGTATTCGTTTTTGGGACGTCGTCCCGCGATGGAGGTGTTGGCGAAGGATTATGAAGTCACGGTGACGACGCACAAGACTGGAGAGGTGGTGAAGACGACGGAGCGTGACCCGATGGAGGTGATGAAACGGTTGAGTGCGGATTGGAGAGCGTGCAAGACGCCTGGGTTGCCTGATTGTTTCGCCGGAGGGTGGGTCGGGTTCACCGGGTACGACACCGTGCGCTACCAGTACCAATCCAAGCTCGGGTTTGACGCGGCGCCGAAGGATGACCGCTCGTTACCAGACATTCACTTGGGATTGTACAAGGATGTCGTCGTGTTCGACCACGCCACGAAGCAGCTGTACGCCGTGCACTGGTGTTTGACGGATGAGTTTGAGAGCGACGACGCGGCGTACGCCAACGGCTCTGCGTCGTTAGATGCGATGATTGACGACTTGCAGCCGTCCAAGTCACCGGCGATGAAGCAAGGATACGTCAACGTGGAGTTGAGCCAGCGCCCGAGCGAGCCGAAGGATAGCACCATGACCAAGGATGAATTTTTGGGTGCGGTGGCGGCCACCAAGGAGCACATCAAAGCGGGTGATGTTTTCCAACTCGTCTTGAGTCATCGCTTCCAGCGCAAGACCAACGTCGACCCGTTCGAGGTGTACCGCGCGTTACGTGTCGTCAACCCATCGCCTTATATGATTTACTACCAAGGCAAAGACTGCATCTTGGTGGCGTCGAGCCCAGAGATTTTGTGCCGCGTCGACAAAGCGCGCACGGTGGTCAACAGACCGCTCGCGGGCACGCGTATGCGCGGTAAGACGCCAGAGGAAGACGAAGCGCTTGAAGTGGATTTATTGGCGGACCAAAAAGAGTGTGCCGAGCACGTCATGTTGGTGGATCTCGGTCGCAACGACGTCGGTCGCGTGTCCAAGGCGGGCACGGTCAAAGTTGAAAAGCTCATGGAAATTGAGCGATACTCGCACGTGATGCACATTTCATCCACGGTGACTGGTAACTTAGTAGATAACCTCGGTCCGTGGGATGTGCTTCGAGCGGCGCTTCCCGCCGGTACGGTGAGTGGAGCACCAAAGGTGCGCGCGATGCAAATCATCGACGATTTAGAAGTCACGCGTCGCGGCCCTTACGGCGGTGGTATTGGCTACGTCAGCTTCACTGGCGAAATGGACATGGCGCTCGCATTGCGCACCATGGTCGTCCCAACACAAACCCCATTTAGCAGCGACTCAAACGGCGAGCGCGAGTGGACGATTCATCTCCAAGCTGGCGCCGGCATCGTCGCAGATTCCAACCCAGAGAGTGAGTATCAAGAAACCGTAAACAAAGCCGCCGCGCTAGGCCGCGCCATCGATCTCGCCGAATCCGCATTCACCGATTAATTCAATACTATGCACCCATCTTTATTTTAATTTGTTCATCGCCCGCAATTCTGTTTCGAGAATTCAAGTTATTGTTCGATCTGGCATGCGTTTGTCGTCGCGCGCGTCTGATACGAGATGAATACAATACATACTGGTACAAGATGAATAATACATGGCTATCGCGCGGTGGACTACATATCGCAGCGAAGCGGATGAATAACGATGGGGCGAGAAGGCTAGAGTACTCGCGCAGCCACGCGTGAAGACGCCTCCGAGCTGTCGGCGACGGCGACGGCGCGCCGACGACAGCGTTGTTCGACGTAAATGGAGACGGCGGAGAGAAAGACAAAGCCGCAGACAATGATCGTTAAGGTAGTGCCGCCGTCTTTGTACAAGAGTACACGCGTGGCGGGGAGCAAAATACCAAAGACTATGCCAGAGGCGACTAGGAAAATCAACCGTCGCGTTTGCGTGCCAAAGAGCAAATTAGGAAGTTTGCCCATGTGGCACAACCATTTTCCGGCGCCGCCGCCGGGAACGTTTGGCCCAAACGACATGAGCATCGGAATGAAAAAGTGAAAACCGTACACCAGTGACATTATGATGCACAGCGGAATGATTTGCCCAAATCGCACGAGAACTTGAACTTGACACCAAAGCATGGGCATGACGGCAGACATGGTTGTCATCGCGGCGCTGACAATCGGATATCCAACGCGCGAAACCGCGTCGACTCCGCGCATGCCGCGACTGGTGAAGTGCGAGCGGGTAAACGACTCGGCCAAGTGCAAACTAAAATCGACAGAGATGCCGACGAGAATTGTGAGCGAAATCGCTTCGACGATGCCAAATTTCACCTTGAGCGCGACTAAAATCGCAACAACGGCGAGGATAATGGCGAGCATGCTCAGCAGCGCCATGAAAGCCACGAAAGCGTCGCCGGTGAAGATGAACGTGGCGAAAACGGCAAACGCGAGTGACACGGCGATCGAGCTCACGGTACCTCTAATGGCTTGCAGCTCTGTGGCCATGCGCACCCAAGACTCGGAGGTCACTTTCACCGTCGACGACGGCGTGGGAGGGGCCGAATAAAGCGTAGCCGTCCCGTCTGCGTTCGTTACCGAGTACTGAAACGTAGTTCCTTCGAACTCGGCGATAAAGTCAAGAAACTTAAAATACTCGTGTTCAAGCTTCGTCGCTGACAATCGAAACGGCATCCCAGACATAAAGTCCACCTTCACCCAAGCGACGCGTTGGGTAGAGGCACCACTCGACGATGTTACCGTCTGCAAACCAAACGTTTTTCTGTACGATGGTCGCTCCGTCACGACGCGCGTAATGGCATCCAGGATTTGCGACGAGTTCATCGGCCAAGGGTATGAAAGCGTCGTACCAGCGCTTCTGAGAACCTGCATGGGGCATGCCGTAAACGAACTCGCAAGGTCGGTTCTGTTCTCCAAAACTTCGCATAATTTCAACATGCGGACTTGAGTCACGGGATCACCGATGTCGAACGCGGCGTTGACCACTGGATTAGCGTCGACCTCCCGCGGAGCGTATGACGCGGAATCGTCTTGAATATCTTCAATGCCCCATGTGAGTTGTGCCTTTTCGTAATTCGTCCCCGCGAATCGCTCAGCGGGTTGAAGAGGCGGCGGTGACGGCGGCGGTGGCGGCGGTGGTGGTGGTGGCGGCGACGGCGGTGGCGATGGTGGCGGCGACGGCGGCGGTGACGGCGACGGCGGTGGCGGCGGTGGCGGTGGTGGCGGTGGTGGCGGTGGCGGTGGTGGTGGCGACGGCGGCGGTGACGGCGACGGCGGTGGCGGTGGTGGCGGTGGCGGTGGTGGCGGTGACGGCGGCGGTGACGGCGGCGGTGACGGCGGCGATGACGTCGACGTCGACGGCGACGGCGACGGCGACGGCGACGGCGACGGCGACGGCGGCGGCGACCTCGGTGGCGGTGGTTGTTGCGACGGACTCGGCGGTAAGGAAAATCCAGGTGTAACCGGTGAAAGCGGAGGCGGCGGAGGCGGCGAGAGCGTCGGCGGTGCGGGTGGAGGTGAGGTTGGAGCCGTCAGACTTGGCGGTGGCGGTGGAGGACTTGGTGGAGGACTTGGTGGAGGAGGCCTCGTTCTTGCCGTGCCCAAGACGAGGAGCCAATACGCATCCAATACCGGTGCGTCATTTACGCCAGCAGCTGTGTCTAGGGCGACAACAAATGCTGGTTTTGTGATACCTTGCGGCGTGCCGTACGCGCTCATCACGACAGTCGCGGGCGGGAGACTGGTCGTCGTCGTGACCGCCGCCACGAAATTGTTATACTCGTTCGTGTCCAGCCAACCGTTCGCATCAGCGTCGAATCTGTTGTACACCGCGTCTGCTAATTGATCAATTTGAGAAGAAGTGATGGTTCCGACTTGAGACCTCGGCGGCGGCGGCGGCGACGGCGAAGGCGGCGGCGGCGATAGCTGGACACCATTTTGCTGCAGCACCGTCCCAGCCTGCTGCTGACACTCTGCAAAGTTCGTGCAGGAGATCTTTTCGCTCTCAAACTGCGACTCTGTCCACTTTAAGAACAGCTGTTGATTCGAATCCGCCGCGAATAGCTCTGGCGGTTGCCCGCTCGCCTCCGTCTTGGTTGAGAAATATCCAGTCAACGCTATCGATCCGAGGCAAATGACGAGCAAAACATACTTGAAAACATCCAAGAATGCGCCGTACGTTCTCCAAGAAAAGATCGACCGTTTCTTCTTTCTCGCCGCCAAAATCGAAATGATATTTTGGTCTTTCTCTTTCTCAACCTTTTGGCCAAAGCAAACGACGCGCTTGACGCAACTAAAACAAGATTCTGCGCGGCGCGCCGCGCGAGCGTCCATCTCAGCAGCAGGGAGATGCTTCGTCTTCAAGCCTCCGAGGCCACAATAGCTAAAATCCCCTGAAACTCGCCAGTATCGTTCGTATGCACACAAACACGCAGGAAACCAGGTAACGACGAGGAAATAGTTTACCAAAACCATGACGGCGATAAAGACGCCAAATATTTGTACAGCCGGAATGGCGGAGGCGAGGTTTGCGGCGAATGCAGCGGCTGAAGTCATAGAGGTCACCAGCATCGCTCTTCCGGCGTGATCGTAAGCATAATTTAACCGTGCTTCGAGGGTGTCACCGCGCACCCCCACGGCGCGCGAAGCATCTTCGAAAAAGTCGTAAAATACAAAGACATCGTCGACGCCGATGCCGAGTATAATGAAAATCGCCAAAAACTGCATCACACTAATCGACTTCAACCGCAAAACGTACGCGTAAAACGCATACGCAACCGGGAATGATAAAATAATTTCGAATATCCCAGCAATTGTAATGAACATGGAGCCCGTGTGAACGTATGTGTACAAGACCACGAGCGACAAACCCACAAAGATGAGTTTCGCGTCGTGCAAAATGGCCAAATCAGCTTCGTACTGGGTAATTTCTTTGCCCCCAAAGAGACATCGAATGCCGCTTGACCCATCTATCGCGTTATCTTGTAAAAATGGAACAAGTGTACTCTTCATCCAATTTTGCCACTCTGTCTTACTCGGCTGACCGATTGGAAAACCTGTTCTAAATGACGACGCGGTGCCGTTCCCGGCGTTGAAATCCTTATCGAGGTAAATGTACAATCCCTTTGACGCCAAATTCATGGTGACATCGACAGTATCTCTGTAGTAAGTTCCACTCACTGTCGTCGCAAAGAATAAAGGCGCTATGGAATTCGGCGGCGTACACCCGTTCGAGCCTAAGTAGTCCGTGTTCGCAAGCTGCAAGCACATCGTCTCCGCGTAGCCCGGGAGTTGCGTGATTTTTTTCTCCAAATCCGACGCGATGTTCATCACTTCTTCGCGTAACACATTCTCTCCTCGCGTGGACGTGTATACGAGCTGAAACGAAAAGTATTGACTCGGCCTTTGCGTCGAGACGTACGAGTGCAATCGGCGCCTCTTTTGAGCAGCCGAAGGCAACGTCAAATATCCACCCGAATCGAGCCAATTCGTCACGTACGGAATCGTTCCCACGCTCGCTGACTCACCCGCAGTCAACATCGCATCCCAATTCAACTCCGACTCACTCTCAGCGCTCGTAATCGCATCCCTAATCCTCGCCGTGGGATGATCGCGTATGCTAAATCCCGCGACATCCGTCTCCACCACTGGCGGTTTCCGCACCAGCGCGTACGCCCCCACCGCCACCCAGAAAATAATCGATAGAATCATCACCAGCACCGGCGCACGCATCGTAACTTTAATAAACGTCGACTGTCGACACGCCCACACCTCCTTCGCCAGCATATCCCGCATATCCGTCGACAACATGCGCTCGAGATTTTTCGCCTCCTCGCGCGGCAGCAACCTCGACGACGCTCGCCCCGCCAACACCGGCACTCCATCATCGTCGCCGTCGCGCTCGAGCGCGCCCTCGGCGCAATCACCCATCGTCTCCATCGCAGGCGCGTCGGCGTCCGCATCCGCGTCGTCTATGGCGTTCGTTGTCATTTCTTGCACCGGCGCTGGTTCCGGTGCCCTGTCGCGGTCGGCGCGCCACGGCGGCGCGCGTCTCGCGCCGCCCTCGCCCTCGCGCGCGCCCTCGCCCTCGCGCGCGTCGCGCCGGGCGTCTCGCGCCGCGCGACGCATCGCGCGATGGGCCGTGGCGTCGACGAGTGCGGTACCACATTCGTGCTCGGTCAACGCGACGGCACACCGCGACGCGCGCATGGCGTCGACGTCCACGTCCAGCTCCGCCGCGGTGCTGCGATTGCTGAGTGACTTGCGACACATCACGACCGGCGCGATCGAGGTGCGCACCGCGCGCGCGCGCGCGCGTGGCGTCGTCGTCGTCGTCGTCGTTGGCGGATTTCGTCTCGACAGTTGCCCGCGCCGTTCGCGCCTTGACGCGAGCGCCGAGGACGCGCGTGCGATCGTTGATGCGCGGGATATCAACGCGCAAGATTGCTCGCGCAGTTCTTTGCGCGCGGCGCGAGAGAAGTGGGAGAATGTTGACACGCGCGACTGACACGCGGCGTTTTCGCACGCGCAGGGTTGCTCGGCGTCGCCGCATAACGACGATAACATTTTCATCTGGACGGCGCAGATCATCGGCCCGGAAGATTCTGCGTGGGAGGGCGGTGTGTTTCAGCTTCGATTGACGTTTAGCCATGATTACCCCGATAAACCGCCGAAAGTGCGATTTACGTCGGAAATGTTTCACCCAAACGTGTACGCGGATGGAGCGTTGTGCTTGGATATCATTCAGGATGGTTGGAATCCGTGCCAATCTGCGGGGAGTTTGTTGATGTCGATTCGTAGTTTGCTCACGGATCCGAATTGTTCGAGTCCTGCGAATCCGGAGGCGGCGCGAATGTTTTTGGATGACCAAGCGGAGTATAAGAAACGAGTCCGACGATTAGCGCGTCGAAGCGTGGAATAGCGCGTCGGAGGAGACGTTGCGAGTCTGTATAGCACACACGGCCCGAAATTACTGTACGAATGACTGTGATTAATACATTTGTAGTTGACATGTTGCAATTTTATGATTTCTTTCCTTGCGGACGACCCTTGGCAAAGTAGGCTCCTTTCTTAGTTCCGCCCGGCGTTTGAGTGACAATTTTTTGCCGCTTGTTTGAAGATTTACCTCGCTTACCCTTACGTTTTTTCTTTGGCTGCTGCTTTTCTGGCGCCTGGCCTTCCTCTTCGTCTGACGACGACGACGACGACGACGATGACGATAACTCGTCACTCGAGTCGCCGCCATCTTCTTTGTCGCTCGCTACGTCGACGACCTCCTCCCTCCCTCGCTTTTTTCCGCGCGCTTCAGCCACTTGCTTTTGCTCATGCGCGGCGCGCTGTCGCCCCAACTTGACGTACTTTGGGAAGTCAAGCGCGACACCGCGAATGGCTCCGGGCTGGGCCGGCGGCTGTCGCGACTTTGCCCAGGATGGATCCATTTGCACGATGCGACGGAGCAGAAAACCGTCTCTGCTATCGACGGGAGCTGTGATGACTGTGAAAGCGTGCTCAAACGCACTCTTTACTTGACGGCACGCGTAGGAGTTTCTACCCAAGTCGTTTGTTTCGTCTTGGGGATCTTCAATGGCCCAAAGAAACGGCCGTGCCTCTTCGTACATGTTTCTGTCGCGCTTTTTGAAAAAGCCAGGACCCTTGCCGCCGCACGAAATACCCACATCTTCGGCGACGAGACGACGACCAAAAAGCTCGAAAAAATCAATCAAGAGCGTCCCGAGACATCCTTCGCTCGCATCGCTCGCACCGTGCGAACCAGCCCACGTGGATTTGCACGTGGTGTTGTGCAACTGTAGGTGCGCCATGACCATGCACAGCAACGCGTACGAGCCGATGCCGCCTGAATATACTTCATTCAGTCCGCGTTGATGCAAAAACGCCTTCAACACCGTCGTCAGCGGGCGCAGAGCTGGGAATCGTTTCATGTTTTCACGAACTATTTCCGCACTCGCCGGACCGTTGGCGACGTCAAAACTGATATCAAATTGAAAACCGCTTTCAACTTCTTCAAATTTCACTATCGGCACGCGCGCCTTGGCTATAAGTTGAATCTTCATCGCCATGCCTCTGCGCGCGAGCGTGATTGCCAACGCTTTCAAACAAATCGCAGGGCTTTTCGCACCACTGTCTAAAATAACCGCATCTATGTCCGAACTCGGAAGGTACATGCCCGTCGCGAATGAGCCGTGCACTTCAAAGCGCGCGGCTGGCCAAATGGACTTGACCACGGCGCGTACGCGTTCCACCGCCGCCGCACGCGCCGTCTCCTCCTTTTCGGTGGGTTCTAAAAACCTGCCAAAATCAACGATCTCATTATGCAAACGAATGAGCGGTGATTGCAAGTTACGCAACCGTTTCACTGTCCCAGGTGGACACCACCGCGGATTTTCATTCGGGTCAAAATGTTCTTGTTCCTCCTCCTCTTCGGGGACTTCGAGTGATTTCACCGCCGCCGCACTCGCACTACCAGGTTCGTTTCTAATCGGCGCTTGATCGAGATACGCAAAATCAATCACGTCGTCGCCTAGACCGCCATCAGTGATGGGTAAAATCTTCGCCGCGATTTTTTCGCCTCCGATGCGAGACCGTCTCGGCGCCTCGTCTTCGTCGGCACCTCGACCGATTTCAACGCCTACACCGAGACCTAAACCGAGACCCAAGCAACCTGCGCGGGCGTACTTTGGAGCTTCGATCTCTCCAGCTTCTGGCATCGCGTCTTACGCCGCGGTGTCTTCGTCACCCGCGTCGTTCGCCGCTTCGTCGCTCGCAGTCTCCACGACCACCTCCGTCTCGCGCGCCGCGCGCTCCGCCGCCGCTTCTTTCTTCCGCCGACGCCCAGTCCACCACGACTTGATCAACTGCACCGCAAACGTTGCAATCAATAACCCGTTCCCGATCGTTCTCGCCCGCGCGTCCTGTTCAGCGCGTCGTTTTTCTTCCGCGAATTCTTCAATGTCGTCCAACGTCAGCGCGTGATTCTTCCCCGCAGAAGTACTAAAGCTCGCGCGTTTAGACGTCGATTCGTTCGCTTGCGCGCTGACGGTGAAGGCGGATAATGTGTTCGTGTCCTGTTTTCGCGATTTGCCCAGCATGAAGCGGTACTGCGCGAACGTGCGCGCGTTCGTGCGTCGCGAAGTGCGGTGACTTTTCTGGTGGCGGCGTTCTGGCCTCTCGCCAGTGCTGCGCGCGCGTCTCTAGCGACACCGTCGCGGACGCGAGTTAGTGTGAAAGCTGTCGCCGCGCAGCGTGTCGAGTCGAACGCGCGCGCACTGAGGTCGCCATGACCGACGCGAGCGGTGCTACGAATGCGCTCGAAGCTGTTACAGCCACTGGCACTGGTGACGCAGCTCCAACGCCGCCAGCGATAGAGATACGCGTCGTTGACGATCGCGCGTACGTGTACGACGCGCAAGCGTGTGTGTACTTGCGTTCGCAGCACCGTTTGGTGGGCGTTATGGTTGGATCGCTGCCGGGTTACCGGTCGCAGGACGTCGCGCGCGGGTTGCCGCTCGAGCTCTCAACCGAAGAAGCGACGCTATGCATCGAACGCGGATGGGCCACGATGGCTTTTGAACGCGACTGCGAGAGCGATGCGTTTACGGCGTATCGCGCGGACGTCATGGCGAATGCGGCGCCGTCGACGTCGGAGATGGTCAAGGTTGGGCAAAAGCGGCCGGCGGCAAAGTTGGACAGTCGCGGCTGGGGCGGCGGCGGTGGAGGTGGAAAGAAGACCAAGCCGAAAGAGAATTTACACGGTTGGCAAAAGATCGTAGGATCGTCTTTTGTGAATATTCCGCTCGCGAATGCGACGGATGGCGATGGTGAAGGCGCATGGTCGTTTCCATCGAACACGAAGGAGCGAGAACGTTACGCGGTATTCAAGGATTTACACGATCGTCAGTACAGCCTAACGTCGGGTGCAAAGTTTGGGAGCGACTATTTAGTGTACCCTGGTGATCCTATTTTGTATCACGCGCATTACACGGTGCGCATAGTGTCTTGGGAGGCGACGCTGCACCCGCTCGTCATCGCGGCGACGACTCGGATGGCGCACGCGGCGCGCAAGAACTTTGTCATCGCCGCCGTGCGTGAAGTGAAAGACGACAATGCAAAAGACGACGCTAGCGTGACGTGTGAAGTTCGGTATTTCACCATGGAAGCTGATGTGGATTTGTCTTCGAACCGGGGCTTTTGAACAATTATTAGAGCTAGAATTTCAATGACTGAACCGTACCGGTAGTTGACTAGAAACTAAATGAAACACGCCGTCGACGCGACACCACCTCACTTGGCCGCCCCGAGCTTGGCTTCGAGGTCTAAAATCGCACTCTCGATTGCCACACATTTGGCAGTCGTGGCGTACCACTCTCGTTCCAACGCGCCAAACTCTTTCGCTGCCGCTTCCTGCTGGAGTTTACGCGTGACATTTAACGCATTCATCGACGTCCGCGCGCGCTCTACCTCCTTCTCGTACTGCACAATCATGGCTTCGGCCCAGGCATTTCTTGCCCGCCAAGCCGCGGGCGCGAACTTTAACGCCAGCTCTAAGTTTACTACGCGCGTCGCTTGATGCTCGAGCTGCGCCTTCGCGTTATCAATCGCCGCGGTCCACGCCTCCACATCCGAACGCTTCGACTGCGGCGGCGGGTCTAGCCTATATCTCAAGTTGTCTGGAATGCACATCGATTGTCCATTATCGATGCGCGTCATCTCTTGCGCGACGAGAGACTCGGCTGCGACGCGCAAATCTCTCGCCGGCGGCAGCTCATCCAAGTAGTCCTTCGCCTTCTTCTTCATCCTCCGCATCTATGCGATCGAAAAAACGGCAAGGTCAGTACGCGAGCCATCGCATCATCGCCACCACTACCGTCACGTACCTCTTCAGCGACGAGCTGATCGACTTTCGGGCGCCAATCAACGGGCAACACATCGGTGTAGGGCAACGCATCGCCTTCGTGTTGCGTCCAATCCCGCCCCGAAGGCGTCGACGACGCCGCCACGGGTAACGCGTGCGGTTTCATGAACGCGTTCGTCGACGATTTCACCTCCGTCGCGCGCGCGAATGCTCGAGCGTCGCGCAGTGGCGCGCGAGGCCATCGCCACGGCGGCTGAAGCGCCGCACACCATGGCGCGCGCCGCCCTCATCGATGCCCTCAAGGCGCTCGACCTCGCCGGCGACGCGCTCGATGACGACGAGATAGAGTACCTGGTCGACGGCGCGCTCGACGACGGCGACGCGCTCGCGGAAGAGGAGGACTTTATAGACTTTACGTATCCGGTGTTGGCTGCCAAGTTGAACGATGACGAAGACGCGGCGATGGCGATGGCGAAGACGGTGCACGCGGCGTTACGCGCGGCGGACGATGCGGTGGCATTGCCTGTGAGCGCACCCACGCGCGTGCCGGTGTGCTTGGGCGAAGGTTGGGATAAAGTTGAGGAAGATGAGAAGAAGGCCAAGGCGAGCGCGAGCGCCGGCGCGAGGACAATGTTTGTCAATCAAACTGGCCCGAGCACGAGCGATTTCGTCTCACGCGCCGAGGAGAAGGAAAAAGCGAACGCTAGAAAGGCGGGTGAGAAGCTCGCGGCAGCGGCGGAGGTGGAGCGCCGTGAAATGTTTGCGGAATTACGAACGGCGCGAGAACGCGCCGCGCAGAGCCGCATCGACGGTTCGGCGAAAACGTTAGCCAACGTAGACTTGGGGCCGTTTAATTTGCCGAACCCGGGCGGTGGGGCGGATTTAATCGAAAATGCGTCGTTATCGCTCGCGCCTGGTCGCCGCTATGGTTTGATCGGGCGTAACGGCAAGGGGAAATCGACATTATTGAAGCATTTGGCGGCGAGACGCGTCGAAGGCATCGACACGTCGTACTCGGTGCACTACGTGACGCAAGAGGTTGAGTTGAGCGAAGAAGAAGAAAATGCCCTTCCTGTAGACGTTGTTATTGGCGCTGATATCGAGCGCAGACTGCTGCTCGATGAGCAGTGTCGATTGGAATCGAGTGAGGACGCGACGTCGCTCGCGCGTTTGCAAGAAGTCAACGCGCGGCTCGACGCCATCGGATCTGAGAGCGCGCCCGCTCGCGTGTCAAAGTTGCTTAAAGACCTCGGCTTTACCGACGCACTCATGGCGCGAAAAATGAAGGCTTTATCTGGTGGTTGGCGCGTGCGCACTGCGCTCGCAGCAGCCTTATTTGCACAGCCTGACATCTTGTTTTTAGATGAGCCGACGAACCATCTCTCCATCGCCGCCGTGATGTTTCTCGCGCGCGAGTTATCGACCAATCCCGTATGGGCGAGTCGCATCATCGTCACCGTCTCGCACGATCGACACTTTCTCGATGAAGTCACCACGGACTCGTTGCACATCTCAGGCGCAGCAAAGCGGCTGGCGAGTCACACCATGGCGTATAGCGCGTGGGCGAAGAAGCGTCGCGAGCAACAATTGGCGCTCAAGCGTCGCGTCGAACAGCGTCAAGAAAAGATTGACAAGCTCAAGGAATTTGCCGGCCATGGGTTTCGATACGGCGGCAGTTCGTCAGCAATTAACATGATGAAGAAGAAAGACATGGAGGCGAAGAAGCTCGAACTCGTGGCGGACGAAGAGGCGGACCAAATGGCGGATTTAGAAGAGGATGCAGAATTGAGCTTGCGCTTGCAAGCTGGCGGCGAACTTCGCCAAAGCATCGTACGACTCGATGCGGTGGCGTTCGCGTACCCGGGTGGCGACGAACTTTTTGCTGATGTCGACTTAAGCGTGGATTCCAAGTCGCGCGTGGTGTTGCTAGGTGAAAATGGACAAGGGAAGACGACGATGGTGAAAATTATCACCGGCGCGTTGGAACCCACGCGCGGATTGGTGACGCGCGATCGAGGCGCGCGCGTGTGCTTGGTGAATCAGCATCACGCCGAACAATTGAGCTACGATAAAACCCCTTTAGCATTTATGCTTGATTCGTTTCCGGGTGATGGAAGCTACCAGCACGAGCAAGAACTTCGTGGACATTTGTCGCAGTGCGGCGTCGTCACCGAGTTGCAGAACGTCCCAGCGCTGGCGTTATCTGGAGGACAAAAATCTCGCGTCGCCATGGCTGCGGTGTCGTATCAAAAACCGCACTTGATTATTCTCGATGAGCCGACGAATAATTTGGACTTGGAGTCGTGCGAAGCCTTGGCTGACGCGATTGAGAACTTTCAAGGCGGCGTCGTGTTGGTGTCGCACGACCAATACTTTGTCGAACGCGTCGCTCGAGAAGTTCTCGTGATTGAAAGTGGAGAAGTCAAGCGTTTGGAGTCATTCGCGTCCTATAAAAAGGCGATAGCCAAGAAATTAGCGTAATGTGATGATTCATTTATGATTAGTAGTAGGTCGGTTTCAACTTCTAAGACGGTCGCTTTGTGCTCGGCGACTTAAATCCTACAGTCAACTGCGTCTGCGTGCGCTTTTTTACGAGGAGCACGTCGAATTGTTTACCATTCGAAGTCCGCCGCGGGGTTGTCACCTTCGTCGGAATCGGAGTCATCAATGAACAAACCCTTCTCACGCAAGTAGTTGATCGCCGCAGACAAAGAGTTATCCTTGAACTTCAAGTAGAACTTGCCGTTAGCCGTGTCTTCAGAGATGGTCGCCGTCGCCCACGTAGCAGAAGACGTCGCATCCGGAGCACCACCGACGCCGCCCCCGAGTTCTGTGTCGCACACAGCCTTCATCCACTCCGTAGCGTTGAGTTGATCCTTCAACGAATCCGCAACGTACGCAACCATGGCAATCTTGTTCGTTTGGTCGTTGGACGAGATGATGAGCTTGGAAATGTGACCAGAGCAACCCTTGCGCTCTTCCTCGTTCGACGGATCCGGAATGGCGTTCATGCCCTCCATCGCGACTTCAAGCAACTGCACATTATCGCCAGCTTCTTGCATGCGCGTGCAGAAGCACGTCAAACCGGACATATCCGCGGCGCCTTCGATTTCCACACCCTTCTTGCCACCCTCCTTGAAGGACTTGGCGATCTTCTTTTCATCCACACCCGCCGCGCGAGCCGCATCGCACTTGGGGAATTCCTACGCGCGCACGACGAAAACACACCAACACCGTCAGTATCGCGCCATCATTTGCGCGTTCACACCCATCGACGCGCGTCGAACGCGACATTAATCAATTCCATCCGTCCGCCGTCCGATCGTCCATCCAACGCCATCCATCGCGCCGCATCGCGGCGCGCGACCGCGCGATCGCGCGTCGACGTCTCGCATCGAACCGCGCGGCGTTGGACCGCGCGATTGCGGTCGCTCGCGCGCGAACGTACCGTCGTAAACGTCGCCATCGTCGTGTGTGTGTTCGTGTCGTGTTGTGTCGATCCCTCGATCCGGCGGCGCGGTGATAAGGATGCGCCCGTGAGCGCACTTTTGCGTACTGTGATCGGTGCATACCCATGTATGGCACAGAAGAGTCGCGCGCGCGGTGATTTATTTGGCACAGTACATAGACGTAGCGTGCATATTGAGCGTATAAAGTACGTCGATGTCGTGCCTGGGTAAACTTTCGCGGGTCGTGATACGCGTATGGTGGTGTTGAATATGTGGACGGCCCACGGCACACGCGCGCGCGCGACATGTCGGTCGACGCGGACACCGCGTGCGCGTTGACGCCCGAGGAAGGTGCGCGCGATCGATTCGCGGCGTCACGCGCGCGCGTGGGCGACGCGGCGCCGGTGCCGCGCGCGTGGGTCGCTTTGAATCTCGGGTTACATCGTTCGTGGACTGACCGTTTCGTTTCGTTTGGTTTGGTCTTTCGCGCGTAGTTTCCGATGCGTTGTTCGAGCTCAGCGCCCTGGCGGGGGTGGAGATGCGTCGCGAGATTCATGATGCGATTTTAGCGCTCACGCGGGAGAAGGTGGTGCCGACGGCGACGGCGCAGGTGCTTCGTTCGCTGGCGAGCAAGGCGAGCGATGCGCGCTCTGCTGGGATTAAAGACGCGCTGCGATCGCCGTGACCCCGCGTCACGCATGGAATTAGGCTTAGAGAAAATCAGCCGCAGTGGCTTTAAGCGTGGTCTAGGCTGACGTGTCGTCTGACGCGTCGTCGGGCGTAGGTATTGCAATGCTACGCGTGTATTTTTTATCTTTGCTTCGTCGACGATATCTTCACAAATCGCCTCGCGTTCGACACCCATGATCGTACTCACGTCTCGCACGCCGCTCGGGGCGTTGAAACCCACCACGTCGGGCGCGGCCGTACGCCGCGCGCGCGCCCTGGCCCCGCGCGCCGGCCCTTTTGACTTTTTAAAGAATAACAAAGATACAGAAGGCATCGACCCGATGTACGCGCAACAACAAGAAATCCTGCGCAAGCGCCGGAGTGGTGCGAACTTGACGAAGGAAGTCAACGCTCGTCGCGCGAATGTGAGCCGGTTTATCAACAAAAAGCTCCCCGCCGCGGAGCAGAAGAAGATTGAAGAGAAGAATCGAGCCAAGGCGAATGCGTTATCGAAGGAGGCCGTAAAGGGCGGCATTCCTCTCCCTATGGCGTCGTTTGGCATGCCAGAGTTTGATGGTGGCGAGCGATTCGATTTACGTGGGAAGTACGTCGACGATGGGTGGGTCGATCCTGAGGATTTGAAGAAGGGCAACGGCGGAGGGCTGTTCGGTGGTTTGTTTGGGAAAGGAGCGAAGCCTCCTCCGCCGCCGCCAAAGAAGAAGGGCTTTTTCGGCGGCAAAAAGTGAGCGAGCATCATTGTTCTTTGTGTAATCAGTTGTAATTATATGCTTTCGCTGCTAAGTGTTATATTTGATGATTGTACTGTACACGTCAACGCTTCTCGGGGATCCACAACGCCACGCCACCTTCTGTGCACGCCGAACCGACGAGCATCATGTTTGGCGCCCATTTCACGCACGTGGGCAAGCCCGCGTGGCGAGTGCGCCAACGCGCAACTTGGAATCCACTCGTCGCCGCAAACACGTGAATGCACGAATCAGCGCCACCGGTGACGACGAATTCGCCGTCGGGCGAAAAGCTCGCCTCCATCGGCGTCACCGCGTGTTGCTGTCCCTCCGTACCGGGCACGCGAATGCGATAGATGTGTCTTCCATCGAACGCGTCTAAAATTGTAATAATCGCACCACTCACGACTAACATCTTGGTCCCATCCGGCGAAAACTTGACGCACGACACCGCCGGTGGCAACTCATTCGCGTTGAACAAAAACTCCCCCTTTTGATTGTAAAACACGTTAAACTGCGCAAACGCACCCTTGGCGTAGGAATCCGTGCCATACAGCTTGATCGCCCCGTCACCTTCCGTGATGGCAAAAATCTCTCCTTGCGCGTCGTACGCCACGGTGGGAATCGCCGGCGTATCCGGAATCACCGCGCAACAAGTCGGCGTTCTCAAATCCCACAACCGCACCGTGCGATCCGCGCTGGCGCTCAAAAAGTTATCATTCGTCGCCGACATCGCCAGCGACGTCACCGCATCCGTATGTCCTTTGAAATACCGCAAGTACGTGTTATCGTGTAACGAGTGGTACCGCACCGCGTGCTCGTCGATCGCGCGCGCCGACGACCCCGCGCCCTCCTCTCCCGCCGCCGCCTTGCCCCGGCTGCTATAAATCACCGCCGCCGCCGAATGCGTGAAACACACATTCGCACACCCGTACTTTTTGCTATACAGCGTCTTCGTCTTCGTGCCCGTGTTCGTGTTGTACACGTGAATCGCATCGTCATCCCCGGTGGTGACCATGAAATCCTCGGTGTGGTGAAAGTCGAGCGCGTTCACCGCGGAGGTGTGATCGCGGAAGAACCGACCGGGGGCCATCTTGGAAATGGCGTCGATATCGAGGGCGACCATGGCGGCGGAGCGCGGCGCGCGTCGCGAAGTGCGGCTGTGCCGTGGCGTCGCTGTGTGAGCTAGTGGAAGGACTTGTGTTCTCTGGATGGTCACCAGAGGTGGAATTTGGCGTTTTTTTGTTGATGGGAACCGCGACTTTTTCTTGGTTTAATGAGAAGAATGCGAGTCAAAGACAGTCAAAAAGAACGAATGAAATCTTGCTCCATGATAAGAGTAAGCGTGCTTCTATATGTTTGACTTTCAACAAACACTGGTGCGGATGGACAAAGTATCGCGCAAAGCAGCGGCGGGACGGGTTGATGGCGAAACTCATTCGATTGGCAAGGCGAGCCCACTGAGGGCTGGATGACACAAACAGTGCGTCGATTGAATGGACAAACGAGGGCATGATTGAATGATTGTTTCTTTTACCAAGATCTTGTAATACACACAAATTTTCAAAATTTTTGTTTTTTATTTTTGGAGGTGGAGGGGAGAGGATGCCCGTCGCCGCAAGTTGCGAGAACGGCGGAGCTCAGACAAGAAAACACCAGAACCTACTTCTTGACCCGATACCTTCCAACAACCATGGCGTGGTCACGTTCGTACGGCTCTAAAGTGAGCTGTTCTGATGGCTTAAATCCTTCCGTTTGCAATTTTTTGACTTCTCTCGCAAAGACGGCTTCGGGCGCCGCCGTCGAGTCGATGCACGACGCCTTGATAGAAATCATAAAGTTACCGCCTTGCTTCAAAAAGTATTGCGCGTTGAGACCAACGATACGCGCTTGATCAGGTTGCGCTACATCGGCAAAGATGGTGTCAACCATGCCAATCAACATGCGGTATTTTTGCGGGTGACGCGCGTCTTCGATGATGGGAATGACATTGGTGCGCTTCTTCGCCATGTTGACCAAATCGCGACCAGAACGGTGGGAAAACTCTACGGCGTATACGGTACCTTCCGGACCGACGAGATCAGAGCAGTGCGACACCGTGGTACCAGACGCACCACCGAGGTACAACAACTTGGTCCCGGGCTTGATGTGAATGTTGTCGAGACCGCCGAGAATGCCCGCGGCAATCTTCGAACGGAACGGGTTCCACACGCGGTACTCCGTCTTCGTACCATCAGCCTCATCGACAGAAATACGCTTTTCACCGTACACACTTTCACCGACAACCATGTTTCTCGTCACGAGCGCATCCTCCTTGCCCCGCGCGACGAAGACGCCTTCGTGACGATGCTTTTCGACGACGACTTTCGAGCCACCCTTCATGCCGCCTCGACCGCCGCCTCGACCGCCGCCTCGGCCGCCGCCTCGACCGCCACCGCGTCCGCCGCCTCGTCCACCGCCGCGTCCACCGCCGCGTCCGCCATCTCGTCCTACATGCGCGAAAAATAGAAACAAAGTCAGTACGTCGGAGCGCTTTTTCGTCACTGGGACAAAGACACAACGCAAGGCGGAAATTGGCAATTTCACATCAGATTGCACCCTCGCGCGTCGCATCCGACCTCCATCGCCCGCTTGCGACGCGCGCAAAACACGCCACGAAATACCCCGCATCAATCGCCGCGCTCGCGCATCGCGAATTCGCGCACGCACCTCCGCCTCGTCCACCGCCACGGCCACCGCCACGGCCACCGCCGCCGCCGAAACCTACACCGCGCGAAACACATCACCGCGGATGGCTCGTCGTCAGTCATCAAATCGCATCGCATTCGCCGCGCACGCATCGCGCATAATCTCGCGCATCATAGCCCCGCCCGTGCGCGACGTCACCGTCGTCGCGCGCGCGCCGCGAACGTCGCGGCACAGCGTCGACGAAAATGCAGCCGCCGATCGAGTCCCTCGGCGCGAATTCGCGTCACGCGCGGCGTCGGAGACGTCACTCGCGCGCGCGAACGCGGTCGAACGGGTGACGAAAAAGGTATACGTACCGCCTCGGCCACCGCCGCGTCCCATTGGTGATCGCATGGTCGCTGTGTAGGTCGCGTGCGCGTAGTGAACGACGGCGGAATGCGCGACGGCGCCACGTGCGTTGTTGATACATTAGTGGCGTCAGCGTAGTGAAGGCGCAGTTGGCCCATGTGCTGGATGTTCGAGCTGCGTTGGGACGACGCCGGGGACGACGGCGACGCCGCGGACGATCCATCGAATGCATAAATAATGGTGTTGGATGTAAATTAAATGTGTGTGTGTGTGTCCGTGGTGGGATGCGTGGCGCACACCGCACGCGGTGGTGTCAGCGCGTCGCGCGAGCGAAGGACGCGAGCGCTTAGACCATGGCGATGGCGTCGATTTCAATCTTCGCGCCCTTGGGGAGCGTGGGGACTTCGACCGTCGCGCGCGCGGGCGGGTTTTCGGGGAAGCCTGTGTGGTTGGTACAAACAAAACCACGCGTCAGTGTGTGCGTGTGTGTGTTCGTGAGTGACACGAACAGAACGACGTACGCGACGCGCGAGCCGCGGGACGCGCGCGACTAATCGAGCGACGGAAACGACACGTACTCTTGGCATAAATCGCATTCACCGCCGCGAAATCACCCATGTTCGTCACGAAAATGTTACACTTGACGACATCCGACATGTTCGCACCAGCCGCCTTTAAGATTTCGCTAATGCTCAACATCACGCGTTCGGTTTGGGACTCGACGTCGTCGCCCACAAAGTCACCCGTCGCCGGGTCTAAACCAATTTGCCCCGACACGTAAATCGTGTTCCCGTGCTGCGAGGCGTCGTAAAACACGCACCCGTCGTCAGTCTCTCTCGCGCATTGCGCCTTCGCGTCGATTCGCCGCGCATGGACGCCATAAACGCACCTTGATGGCTTGGGAGTAAGGCCCCAAGGCGGCGACCGCTTTATCGGTGGCGATGACTTGCTTGCCGGCGCGCGCGACGACGGAGCGCGTGCGCGCGGAGGACGCGATGCGACGCGCGGCGGTTGCGGAGATGCGTGCGGTGGATTGCGCGAACGTGGACATGTCGGAGGTTGTGAGATGTGCGTGGATAACTGAGGACAGACCCCTGTGGCTTTTTCAGAAAGAGCGTACGTTACAACATGAACGGCGTCGATGGACCAGACCTGACGACGCGTGCGATGGATGCGTATTACAGTAGGATTAGGCCTACTCGTGAGTCCGTCGCGAGGTGGATATACGCATACCGTGTACATATATATTTACTCGACGAGACGCTTGCCCGCGCGTTCGTCGGCGATGAGGTCGTTGAAGAGCTTGCGGAGCCAGACCGTTTTCAACAAGCTCTTGATGATTTGCGTGATGGCGATGGTGAACCAGACGCCAGCGACGCCGTATTGCGGCGCCAGTGTGGCGGCGAGGGGAAGTCGTGAGAGGTTCAGTAATAACGCACACACGAGCACGGGGTAGGTGACGCCGGTGCCGGTGAACGCGCCCTCGACGGCGCATTCAAGCGCCATGAAAGAGACGAGCGGGAAGTTCCAGTACATGTACGTCACCGCGCGCGATGCGACTTCGGCGTTTTGAGTGAGCATCCCAACGAGTTGTGGGGCGAAAATCATGAAGAAAATTCCAAACGGAATGAGCGCGAGGGAAGCGATGCGAATGGCGCTCCATCCGGCGTCTCTCGCGCGCGTGGCGTTGCGCGCGCCCATCCATTGGCCGACGATCGTCGACGCACCGATTCTAAACGCCTCAGTCACGGTGAATGGAATGTTTTCGAATTGCTGCCCGAGACCCATGGCGGTGATCGCGAGCGGGTCCACGCTGTTCAATGTTCGGCCCATGCCG
This sequence comes from Ostreococcus mediterraneus, assembly GCA_012295225.1. Taxonomy (NCBI): domain Eukaryota; kingdom Viridiplantae; phylum Chlorophyta; class Mamiellophyceae; order Mamiellales; family Bathycoccaceae; genus Ostreococcus; species Ostreococcus mediterraneus. Next base: position 205,521 of record WMKK01000006.1, read on the forward strand.
ACGTACACCATGGCGAAGACGATGCCGGCGACGGCGACTGGACCGCCCACCATGACGATGTCCTTCAGCGCCTTCCAATTCGGCCGAGTCCACGGCACTTGCACCTTGAAATCCTTGACCAGCATACGATAATACAATACAATGCCCACACAGTTGGCGATGCTCGTACCCACGGCGGCACCGGCGACGCCGAGTTCAGGAAACGGCCCGACGCCGAAAATAAACAGGGGATCCAGCACGACGTTGCACGCCACCATTAATAACGTCACCCAAAGCGCAGGTTTCATCGACCCAAACCCACGCAAAGTCGCTTCTAATACATTACTGAAACACGCGCCAATAGAACCGATCAACGACGCCTGTAAGTGCTGCTGCGCCACCGCAAACGTCGCCGCGCTCGCGATACCCAACGTCTTCGTGTACAGCGTGGTGTGCGGCACCAACGCTAAAAGTGCGAAATACGTAAATAACGCCCCGTACAACCCGTCACGAAGCACCGCGCCGATCGCCTTGTAGTCCTTCGCCCCCACCCGCGCGCTCACCTTGCTGTGTACGCCGTAGCCTACGATTGCGCACACCAAATACAACATCCACCCGGCAAACGCATTCGAGCACAACGCGCTCAAGTCGTCGATCCCGAGTTTACCCACCCAAAACGTATCGGTGAGTGGAAACAGCGATCGAAGCAACCCAATCACGGTCGTCGGCCACCCGACGTACCAAATCGCGCGCGTCGTGCTCATCTTTAACAGTTCTGGTAAGTCCTCCTCCTGGCTGTCGCCGGCGCCGCTCGCGTCCGCGCGCGCGCTCGCGTGCGCGCTCGCGCACCACCCGCGATCGACGCGCGCGCAACCGCGCCCATCGCGCGCTCGCGTCGACGACGACGCGCTCGCGTCCTCTCGCGCGCCTCGCGCACCGAACACCGACGTTGGTGGCGCTGATGGTGCGCAGCCAACGGCCCGGGCGCGCGTTCCGCGCCCCTGACGCGCACCGCACGCATCCCCCGCGCGCGCCCGCGCTCCGCGCGCATCGCGCGAACGCATCGCATCGTCTCGCGCGAACGGCGCGCGCGCGAACGGCGCGCGCGACGACGCGACGGATGCGGTGGCGCGCGACATGGTGTGGCGGCAGTCTCTCGCGCGCGGCATCGCTCGACACATCGTCGCCAGCAGTGGACGCGCGCCGCGATCGCGCGCGGGTGGTCGTCGACGATGTTTTCATGCGTGCGCTGCGCGTCGGCGAGGGGCGAGAACGCGAGCGAGGGCGACGTGCGGGGCGTGAGCTCGCCGTCGTCGTCGTTCTCGTCGATGGGCGAGACCAAGGATGAGTACGGGTTTACGATTTCTCCGAGCGCGCGTCACGCGGGTGAGCCGCGGATGATGACATCGGCGTCGATGTCGGCGTCGGATGCGCGGTTTTGGGCGCGCGTGCGCGAGGATACATCGGTGCTGCGCGAGGGCGGGTGCTGGGCGAAGCGCGCGATCCGTCGAGGCGTGCCAAGAGATTTACGTCGAGACGTGTGGTTTGAGTGTTCTGGCGCGAAAGAGATGCGCGAAAATGCACCGTCAGTGTCGTATTATCAAAACTTGCTCCTCATGAAGGTGGATGAGAAGGTGACGGATCAGATTGAGCTCGATTTGGCGAGAACGTTTCCAGAGAATGAAAACTACGAACGCGGCAACGGCGCGACGGGAGAGGGCGGGAACGACGTGCTCCGGCGGATATTGTTCGCGTACGCCAGGCATAATCGTACGACGGGGTACTGTCAAGGTATGAACTACATCGCAGCGTTTATCTGGATCGTCATGGGTGATGAAGAACGCGCGTTTTGGACGTTCACGGCGTTACTCGACGAGTTGCTCCCGAGCGACGTTCACGCGAGCGATATCAAGGGCACGATTTCGCAGTATAAAATCCTACACAAGATATTAGACACGCAAGCGCCAAAAATAGCCAAGCACTTGCGTGCGGTAGACGTAGATCTGGTGATGATTGCCAGTAAGTGGTTGTTGTGCCTGTTCGTCGAGTCGTTGCCGGCGAGCACGACGGCGCGAGTGCTCGATTGCGTTTTAGCCGAGGGCGAAAAGGTGTGGTTTCGCGTCGTCATAGCCATGTTAAAGCTATACGAGCGCGAGATTCTGGCTTGTGATAACATGCCAGACGTCATGGTGGCGTTGAAGGAGCTATATAGGCATCAAACCGACGCCGATGAGCTATTGAACGCCGCGTTTTCGCTCCAGCTGTCGAAAGCGACGATTCGAGGCCACCGAGCGGCGGTACAAAGAGACATGGTCGAAGAAGCGGAGCGAAAAGCCGCGGCGCGCGCGGCGGCGTTGAGCGCCATTTCTAATCGTGATGCAAAGAAGCGTTAGCAGTCTCGCGTTGTGTAATAATATCCGTCCAGTAGCTTTCGCTTCAGTGCGCGCCTCGCATCTTCACTCCCGTCGCGCGCCTCGTCATGGCGGTTGATTTAGATGAAATGCCACATGAATCACGGCTGCTACGCTATCGCTCGCTTCTCGCGAATCCCGCGCCGTTGCGACGAGAGTTTTGGGACGCCGTCGTGCTCACCTCGAGCTCCCGCGAGCAATCTGCGTGTTTTAGCGAGCGTCTCGACGCGCTCTTCGACGCAGGCGCGCTTCCAGGTGAGCGCGAGCGATACGTGTGCGTCGCCGATCCCCCGGGCGGTCGCATCGGATCGGGTGGAGCCACGATTCGCGTCGCCGCGCTCCTCGAGGATTGGTTTGGAGACTTTTGGCGCACGAAGAAGATTTTCGTGCTTCATACCGGTGGACACAGCGAGCGAGCGCCGCAGCACGGTGCGTGCGGAAAAGCTTTTGCTGAAATCCCTATGGATGCCGCGGGCGTTGGGATGCCTGCGACGGTGTTGGAGGCCCAGCTGGTGCAGTTGAGCGCATTCGCAAAGGCGTTACCGCCAGGAATTTTTGTCTCCTCGGCTGACGTACTACTCGAGTACGGAGACGCGCCGTTGTCGTACGATGCTGATACATATGAGGCTATGGAACGCGGGATAACCGCACTGGGTCATCCAAGCCCGTTGATTATTGGCTCGCAACATGGAGTTTTTTGTTGCGACGCAAAAGAAGTAGAAATGAGGATGGAGGCGATGCGTGCTGGAAATGATCAAACGTCCCTGAGACCACTCATGAGTCATAGGTGTTTGCAAAAGCCGGGTACCGATGCCATGCGCGAGGCAGGGGCGGTATTATTAGGATATGAAACTGAAAGCGATGAATGGGTGCTGACTGATAGTGCGTTTCACATCGGCGTCGAGGCGTGCGAAGCACTCATCGCGCTTGCGAAAACGAAAGGGGACGTCTTAGCAGAATGTGAGGTTGATGCTTATGGTGATTTCATGCAACCACTCGGCCGCAAGGCGGACACGTCATACTTGGATAGAGTGGACCATTTGGCAAGCGTGACGTCTTCAACAAATTTAGATGGTAGCGAACGATTGCGTCTCGCTCGGCGAGCGGTTGCAGAAGTCATGCACGGGCGACCATTAGTTGTTATTCCTCTACTCACAAGTAGATTTATTCATCTCGGGACTATACCAGAGTTTCTTTACCATACTACGATGGATGAGAAATGTTTGCGCTTGCTTCCAGCACCTAATTTCCCGGTGAAAATGGCGTCATACATTCATTCTTCCGTTGAGACGCCGCCGTTTACAACAATCATGCTCAGTTCGATTGAACAGGGCACATGCATCGGACAAGGCTCATGCCTCGTGAAGTGTGCAGTGCAAGAAGGCGCAACGATTGGTGAACGATGCGCGTTGTACGACGTTGACATTTATAACGGAGCCAAGGTGCCACCTGGGACATTCATGCATACCCTTCCTTTGACTGGTGGTAAATATGTCACGATTATACTTCATGTTGATGACGTGATGAAGTCTAAAACATCTAGCACCGTGTGCGGCGTTTTAGTCGAAGACGCTGTGAAGATTCTACGTAAGCACAACGCGCTTCCTTCCGGCGGAGCGTGGGGAGTTGAGCAATCGCATACGACAACACTCGCAACAATTTACCGAGTTGCAAACGAGCGCTACGCCGCTGAACAATATGCGTTGTGGATGGCGTCCATTTTGCGAAATGAAAAGCAAGAAGAATATGCGTGCCCCTTTGATTCTTCTTCATATTTGAGCATCGCACAGGCACTACGGTTGCACGCGAATCACACTGAAATGTTGAACAGACAAAATGATTTACACGAGAAGATCATAACGCAGACACTGTATGCCGTGCTCGACGCTAGTTTACCCGCGGATGAATGGTCGAATCTTGCTGAGCGACGGCATTTGTTGGAGATTCGGAAACGGTGTGAAGATTCATTTCTAAATGAAACGAGCGTTTGCTCAGAGTTGGAAAAAATGATACCGATTATCGAGAAGAGAATGTACTCGACGCTCCTTCTCCGCGCACGGGTAGCGTTGTCGTTACGACTACCACACGCTGCGGCGATTGCGCAGACGTTCCTACGCACGATTATCACAGAACTAAGCCTAAGCAAGTTTCCACAGCCGAATAAATGTGGCTCCCAATTCAAGCAAGTCATAGTTAAATATCCGGCACGGCTCAACTTCGCGGGTGGATGGACAGATACGCCGCCGTATTGCTTAGAGAATCGAGGCTGTGTGCTTCACGTACCATGCCTCGTCGATGGCGAAATGCCAATCCTCGCGCGCGCGTCATTTCCACAGGATCCCGGCGATAAGCCCGTCATTCGACTCGCAGTACGAGATCCAATCACTGGTAACATCAGTACAGAAGACGTAAACACGATGAGTGATCTGCTTACGTACAACGAGCCTTCGTCTCCATTCGCGCTCCACAAGGCTGTTTGGGCATTCTTTTTGTCTAGCATTTCCGCTCTCGATGCGTCGGCATTTAATCTGGAACTGTACATCATGCACAGGTTCGGAGGCCACCAGTACTTCGATGGGTGCATTGAGCTTTATTCATCTGTTGATCTTCCTACGGGTTCCGGGTTAGGGACAAGTAGCATTTTAGCATTCGCCATGCTGCACAGTTTGCTTGAGTTGCTGTATGGAGAACCGTGGAATTGGTCAGACGACAGAAGTAGACTCGCGTGTCACGTCGTGCGAATCCCCGATACAAAACCCGATACAAAGGGACCCATCGCAAGCATCAAGGTTGGCTGGATGGCGAACGCGGTTTTGGCCATTGAGCAGCTCATGACCACAGGAGGCGGCTGGCAGGACCAAGTTGGAGGAGCGCTGGTGGGGATGCGGTTGTCAAGTTCTTCGCCAGGTTGTAATCGTTTCCAATCCGAGATTCGCGATGAGGCGTTACCAAGTTATGCGTACCATGTATTGAGTTTCACCGATGACGAGAAAGTCTTGTTCAATCATCGCATTGTGTGCGTCTTTACCGGGACGTGTCGTTTGGCAAAAGGTGTGTGCGACTCTGTAGTCGCCACGTGGCAACGGCGAGAAGTTGGTGTGGCGTCTGCACTTTCAAATTCGGCAACAATCGCGACGAAAGTGTACGATGCGCTTTCTAAAGATCATGGGAATCAAGGACTAGAAGCAAGACTCGCCAAGGTCGGGGTTTTGCTCGAGATGCACAAACACGTACAGCGCGAGCTTTGGCCTTCCATTGAGAGTCCGTCAGTCACGGCGATATATGATGCGTTACGACCGTTTTGTGAAGGCACATTCATATGTGGTGCTGGCTCGGGTGGTCATGTTGTCGGCATTCTGAGGCCGCACGTTGCTAAAACATCGCCTGATGTCGCCCAAGCCATAAAATCATGCGGCGTACCGGGAGCGCGTTTGGTGGACATACAGCTCGTACTGTGATGCACATAAGTCAAATCGCATACACTTTTAGAACGATTAAAATTTCATAATAGTTGCTTTTCTTGTGTTTGCTGGAATTGACACTAAGCGCGACTACTCTTTACGAGACCATCAAATGACAAGGTTCAGAACGTGTGTCCCGCGCGTCTCGTTTCATTGCCACATCCTATGGACACTTCACAATGAACCACGCTGCGTGCATCATCGGTGTCATCGCGTCTGCCATGGTGCACATCTTTTTCGGAAATCGACGAAACGATAAGCCGCCTGCCGACGCGGAAAGCGCCATCACGCATCCGCACAACACGCGTTCGAGCTCATACAACAACGAGGTTGCGTCGGCATTCGAGAATTGGCAGTGTGACATTTGCGCGTTTGAAAATCGCGCGCTGCGTTCGACGAGCGCGCGAAAGAGCGCGCGCACGTGCTCTAACTGCAACAATGACTTCCTTTTCAAGATTTCGTCTCGAAAACACGCGCACAAAGCGCTGATTGAAGAACGACCAGTGCAGGTGAGATAAAGGCGCGTCGACGCGTGGGCTCGACTAACCGCGCTTGCATTTTTGTACGAATTAGATTCGCGCACCATACCGCGTCGGGAACGATATTCTTTCTTCTCAGTTCTCCGTGCGCTTGAATGAACATTCGATGCCGGGCACGCATTTGTACCGCCGTTTCGTTGATAACGTCAAGCACGCGTGCAACCACGACATCGTCTTGGCGTTTCACGGGACGAGCGCCACAGCGGCCAAATCGATTCTTCAGAACGGCATGTGCCCTTCGAGACGCATTAATACGCAAGGTGATTGGTTTACGTTAGATATCAACTACGCATTGACGCGTAGTATTTGCCGAGAAGATCATAGCGCGCAGTGGGGGCAGTCGATTGGCACGAGCGAAAAGAGCGGCGATCACGACTTGCCAAAGCACGTCGTCGTTATTTGCTTCGCTGTGTACATGCCCAAGACGATCTACATCGGTGAGCACATCGTGTGCACGTGCCACAAACACAGCTTGCCGATTTCTTCTCTCGAGTTCCCACGCGAAGTTTCATGAATGCACGCGTGATGAAGACGACGACGAAAACAAACAAACCTCTGTATCAACATGTACACGTAGCGAAACGTAGCGGCGCGGCGAAACATTAGAATTTACATTCTTTACGCACTCACAATCATTGAATTCGTTGCTTTCGATATTGCATATATCCTAAGTGTACGTGTGTGCAGTTACTCTGCCGCGGCTTCCGGCGCGGCGTCCGCCGAGTTGTCTTCAAAGCAGCACGTTAAACTTCTCGAGTCGCGCTCGCGGTTTAACACTTCGATGAGCGACGTAATCGTGTGTTCACCGTGTACCTTGTTATCACGCGTACGCACGTTGACCGTGGAGTTGGCTTTTTCGCTTTCGCCAACAACCAAAATGTAGTTGCATTGCTCAAGCTGAGCCTCGCGAACCTTCTTCTGCATCTTGCGATCAGAGTCATCCACCTCGACATGGTGTCCCGCCTTGCGGAGGTGACGCTTGACTTCCCACGCGTAGTCTTTGGAGGCTTCAGAAATCGGCACAATCATTATTTGCTTAGGCGAAAGCCAGTACGGCCATTTACCCGCGAAGTGCTCCGTCAAGATCGCAAACATGCGCTCGACAGAACCTAAGATGGCTCTGTGAATGATAATCGGCCGGACGGGTTTGTTGTCTTCGTCGACGTATGACAAGTCGAAACGAATTGGAAGTTGGAAATCGAGCTGAACCGTGGCGCATTGGAACTTACGCTTCAACGCGTCGAAGACGGTAATGTCGATCTTCGGCCCGTAGAAAGCACCATCGCCTTCGTTTAATTTCCATGACTTGCCGCTCTTGTCCAACGCCGCCTTGAGCGCGGACTCCGCCTTGTCCCAAACCTCCAACTCGCCCAAGTAACCCTCCGGGCGCGTGGACAACGCCATCTCGTACGTCAAACCAAAGACCTCGTACGCTTCGTCCAAGAACTTCATAAAGTTGATGAGCTCGGTCTCCATTTGATCTTGACGACAGAAGATGTGAGCGTCGTCTTGTTGGAAGCGGCGCACGCGCGTCAAGCCGTGAAGCGCGCCGGAAAACTCGTTACGATGCAAAACACCGAAATCAGCCATGCGCATCGGGAGTTCGCGGTACGTTCTATGACGTTGAGCAAACATGACGCAGTGACCCGGGCAGTTCATGGGTTTGAGACCATACTCCGCCTTCTCGACGTCAAAGCTAAACATGTTCTCCTTGTAGTGCGCAGCGTGACCAGACGTTTTCCAGAGGTCAAAGTTGTAGATATTCGGCGTAATCACCTCATCGTATTCGTACTCCCAATATTTGTCACGCATGAATTGCACCAAGCTGTTGTAGATGCGCGCGCCATTCTTGTGGAAAAAACACGAACCCGGAGAAAGCTGGTGGAAGAAGAATAATTCTTGAGCAATGCCGAGCGTACGGTGGTCGCGCTTCTTCGCCTCTTCGATGCGCGTATGGTATTCTTTCATGAGCTTGTCATTGGGAAACGTCACTGCATACACGCGCGTGAGAGGTTCTTTGGTGACATCCGCGCGCCAGAACGCACGCGAGCATTGGTTCACAGTCACCGCCTTCAACCACGCCGTGTCGGGCAAGTGCGGTCCGCGGCACAAATCAACCATCGGACCACATCGATAGCAAGAAATCGTCGCCTCTTCGGGCAAGTTGGAAATGAGCTCGATTTTGAACTTATTTTCAGCAAACATCTCCAATGCTTCGGCACGGGTGACGACGATGCGTTGGAATTCTTGCTTTTCCTTGATAATCTTTTCCATGCGACCCTTGATGATTTCCGTGTCTTCGGGAGTCAACGTGCGTTCACCCAAGAAGCAATCGTAGTAGAAACCTTCATCAATCGCCGGCCCGATCGTTAAATCCGCGCCGTACTCCAACTCCAACGCCTCACCCAAAACGTGCGCGCTCGAGTGCCAGTAGCACTCCTTCCCTTCGTCGTCGTCAAACGTAAACAACGCCAAGTTGCAATCGCCCTCCAACGGACGTCGCATATCCCAAAACTCACCGTCCACCTTGGCCACGAGCGCACTCTGCGCAAGCTTCTTATGAATCCCAGATGCAATATCAAACGGCGTCGTGGCAAACTTCACGCCTTTCTTCTTCGCGCCATCCGGAAGCGTCACCGAGATAGCCGTCCCGACCGCCTTCGCGTCCTCCACCCGCTGCAACTCCCGCGCATAGTACTTATCAAATAAATCAATACGGTGCGCATAATACGGAGACTTTTCCCGCGCGTGATCCGCGTGCGTCGCCACCGCCACCACCGCGTCCGTCATTATACCACCGCGCACCGCACCCCGATGTCGATGATCCACAGAAAAAGTACCTTTTGCCTAAAGCTCACCCGTTTACACGTCGTCGAGTCGCGTCGCCGATGTCGCCCAAAACTCTTGGAACGCGAAAATACGCGCGTCGCCGCACGCGTGCGTCGCGCAATGTCGCCCACGGCGTCGTCGACGCGCGCGCGAACGCCCACACCGAGTGGGTGAAGAACCCCAGTCGCGCCGGCGCACGCCGAATGTCCGAACGTTGCGACGCCATGCGGCAGTGCCGTCGCGTCGTCGATTCGCGCGCCACTTCCCGACGCCTCGACGCCCGCGGACGCGTTATACGACGCCTCGCACGCGATGATGTCTTTCACCCCGCCTGTCGCGCGGTCGGCATCATCGGCGCCGATCGCGCATCGTCCGTGCGCGGCGATGCGCGCGCGCAAGATGACGTCACGTGGCGCAGTGTCGCGCGTGCGCGCGCGGGCGAGCGCCGCGGATGCGAGCGCGAGCGCGAGCGATGACGAGGATGGCGTCGCGCCGCGCGCGGTGACGCCCGATGCGGTGTATGGGAACGCGCAGGAGGAGCGGGTGACGCCGAGCGAGGTGGAGGCGCGCGCGAGAGCGCGCGTTCGGTTTCCGCTGGCGTGTCCGGTGAGCTTTCGAGCGTTGAATGCGGATGGTGTGGACGTCACGAGTGGGTTGAAGTACGTTGAGGATGATGGACGATGGAATTTGACCGTGGGGAGTGCGGTGAATGCGGCGTCGCGCGATGCGGCGCCGGGGAGCTTGTATGATTTGGTGCGCGGTGCGTTGCCGAGCGAGTTGAAAGGCTTGTTGCCGACGTCGAGTTATTTCGGTACGGCGACGTTTGAGACTCCGCAAGTGGCGTTTGCGTACGAACGAGGCTGGCGTGATAGCTTTAAGCGTGCAGGTTTTCCGGGTCCGGATGAAGAGGCACAACTCGCGATGGAGGCGCTCGGCGACGCCGCCAAGGATGGCATCATCGTCGACGCGTCGTGCGGGAGCGGCTTGTTTAGCCGTAGATTCTTAAAGTCTGGGTTGTACAAGGGTGTCGTAGCGCTCGATTACTCTGACGCTATGCTTCGTCAGGCCAAGACGTACATGGATGAGGAGAAGTTACTCGGTGATGCCAATGTAGTCTTTGTTCGAGCCGACATCGCGCGATTGCCGTTTCCCGAGGCGTCGTTGGATGGCGTTCACGCCGGCGCGGCGATTCACTGCTGGCCGGATAGCACGACGGCGATCGCGGAAATCACGCGTGTATTGAAGCCCGGTGCGACATTCTGCGGCACAACATTCTTGAACTTGCAATTGCCATTCTTGAACGAAGACCAACAACAGCTCTTCGATTCGGTGTCTCGCGATATTTCGCGCACGGCGAACGCCGAACGAGGCTTCCGCTGGTGGAGCAAGAGAGAGTTGCAGGACTTGTGCGCGGACTGCGGTTTGGTTGACTTCAAGTGCGATGTCAGAAACCAGTTTATCTTTTTTAGCGCGAAAAAGCCATTTACTCAGGATGGCGCTTAGATGCCGCCACATTTAAATTAGTCCGCTCAACGCTCGCATTTGTCAAATTACAATTTTTACGTACCAGTACAAACTCAAATCAACGGAGCCGGCGCGACTTCGTTCTCTATTAACATTACGCATTCGCCCACCGTACCACCGCGTGCCATCAGGTCCGCGAGCTTTTCCGTCACCTTGATGTGTCGACGCAATAACGACGTCGTGTTCAGCACGGCCCAGCGCACTTCAGAGTCGGATTTTTTTTGCGTAAACGCCAACGCGCGCAGCAACCCATCGAGCTGCTGCACGTCACTCAACCCACCCTCGGCAAAACCAAATAATATATATTCCATGCAAATGCCCGCCATCGCCACGCACGCGAATCGCCCCAACGATGTCGAAGTAATTTTGCCCTTGGCCACCTCTCGTTGGAATTCTCCGTCGCAAAACGCGCACCCCGCCTGAATATTCAACGCCCCATACGTTTGAAACGCATCCTTTGAACTCAACGTGTATCCCTTGGGTAATATGCCAATCAAGTACGCCGTGAGAAAATGCGCGGCTTCGTGCCGACGCAAACGCGTGACGTACTCTTTTGATGTCATTTGCGCCACCGTGTCCAGCACGAGCGCGGAGACGCCGCCGTTGAACGCAACTTGATCGTACGTCGCACAAAATGCCGCAAACGCCGCCACACCTGCCCCTTGCGCAAACGTCGGATGCAACGCAAATAAATACGCGACGTAACTCAAACCAAGTGCTCGCGTAAAGTTGTCGCGAATGCCGACAATCGTCGACTCTGTCGGCGCGAGCAATTTTTCCGCCTCAATGTTATTCAACTTGAGCTCCGCCAACGCGTAATCCCTCTTCGGCACATTATGCGCCGCCCCGAAAGCCTTAATCGCCCCCGACTGCCTCAAGCATGATATTATGTCCACAGCCTCGCGTTCGGCGTCATCACCGGCGGTTTTCGTCACGCCCTCCGCATCGCCCGACGCGCCCGCCGCTTCGCCGCGCATCGCCACGCTCAGTCGCCTATCCACTTCTGCGAGCGCTTGCTGCACCCCTAACGCCGCCACGCGCTCGACTTCCGCACTAAACTCGCGCGCATCGAACTTTTGCTGCGACATGGACTCATCATCGACCTCACCCGCGCGCACGCGCGCGCCCGAACGCGCGCGCAGTCGATGACGTCGAGACGCACCGCCCACCTTTACGCCGTGTGCGCGCGCGCGCGGAAGCACCGAAACCACCGAGAACGAGGACATGATAACAAAAGACACGCACAGCTCCGCCCTCGCGCCGCCGTCGTCGCCGTCGCCTCGCGCGCGTCGTCGAATGGCGACGATTGGCGTTGAATGGAACGCGTGCCGTGCGTCTATACGTATATTGAGACCTCGTACGTCATTTCGAGACACAAGATCACGCCGATGGAGATAAAATTGTTTATTTCTACGCTCTTTATCTTACTGTGTTGGATATAAGACTATATCGTATAATATTAAATATACAACGTGGCAGATACGGATAACGATAATCCGCTTCGGACGTCAATCATCGTCGCGCGCGCCTCGACCGCTCACGGTCGCGCGTTCTCACGCCCCCGAACACGCACGCCACGATCATGTCCACGTCTCTGTCGATGCGCTCCGCGGTGCGCGCGCCCGAAAGCGCGTGCATGTCGCACCGCACGCGCGTCTCGCGCCGATCGTCGAGCGCTGCGCGCCCGAACGTGGTCGTTCGCGCCGAGTTCAAGCCCGAGGACGCGATCACGAAGTACAACGAGTTGACGTATAAGATTCCCCCTATTGTTACCGCGGCGACTGTGCCCGTGGTTGGATTGTCGTTGTTGTGCAAGGCGGTGTCGGGCCACGGGTTGCCGGGGACGTTGCTCGGGTCCATCGAAGGCGTGTCTTGGTTGGTGTTGCCGCTCGGTTTCGGCTCGCTCTTGCCGAAGATTCAAGAGATTGCCAAGTCGAACGATTTTTCGACGGACAACGTGTTGAAGGTGTTGCAATCGCAAGGTCGCGCGTACGGAGGCTTTGGTGAAGATTCCCGCGGGAAGAACGCGACGGAGCGCTTGAACGCCATCGCGGGCCAAGTCGACCCGAACTCGCCGCTCGGTCAGCAAATGGCGGACATCGCTCGTCAACAAGCAGAACGCGAGAAGGAAACGCCGGAAGAGAAGGCTGAACGTGAGCGTAAGAAGAAGGAACTCGCCGCTATGGCGCTTGGCATGGCGAACGCCAAGTCCGCGGAGTTCCAAGCCGAAGCCGAAGTCAAGGGTAAGGATGGGTTGTTGGCCAAGCCGGTGACGGAGACGCTTAAGGACAGCATGACGGTTGAAAACTACGACGTGGATGTGACGAAGTTTGATGACAAGGCGTTGGGTTCCAAGTTGAACTTGTCTTCCCCGGACATTGAAAAGGGCGTGCCGAAGAACAACAAGGGCGACGCGTGGAGAGAGCAGTACCGCACCGAGGAGAACGCCGAAGGCAAGATGCAATAATTCGATTGTTTCCTATTTCTTCAGCACACAATTCAATATTTTTATCACCTGCGTCGTTCGTCGTTTGTCACGATTGTTTGATTTTAATAACATTTTCTACGCGCGATGAGGTCTATGAATAACTTGTTCAAATCCGGATGTATTCGCATAGCTCTCGTCCATTCGTTCGGTGTTGTTATATCGTACACGCGGCGTAAGAGTATTTTCACACACTGTCGCATTTCGGCATCGGCGCAGCGCATGGTTTCATCTAAGATTGCTAATGCGTGCTCGCACGCCGTTCGACCGGCGCGTCCTCTAAATACATCCTCTTCAGCGCACATCGTCACGCAAAATTCGAGCGCACTCAGCACGCGAGCGCGTAGTCTTCGATCGTTTGCAAAATGATGTAACTCGCGAATCACTACGTGTGGGTGAATGACCGATATCACGTTCTGCATGGCCAAATCCGCGTCGGCGCTCAAAAAATTTGACTCGCTCGAACGTTTGAGTAAGCACGGAAGCAAACATCCAAACTCGGCGCTCAGACGATCGCCGATATAATGCGCCATAGTCGTCACCAAATTTAAAGCGGCTTTGGAAACGGATGATCGCATACATTCTACGCAAGACGCCACGGCGATAATGAACGGACGCAGATGTAGCGCCAACGCCGTCTGATGATGCATGACGAGCCGATTCGCCGTCGCGACGCCGGCGAGTTGTTCTTCCCACGCAACCTCGCTCGAACTTCGCGTGACGTGACTCGATGCATATATGAACCTCTCAATTTCTTTTTCTGGAGTATCGAGTGGCGATAAATCGTCGCTTGTCTCAAACACGGCTTTTGTATTAGACTTGATTTTCTGTTTCGGCTTTTCGGCTCTTACACGCGGCGTCGCCGTGGGCGCTTGGACCAGTTGTACGCTTCTCGTCACGCGCTCAAGACGTCTGCGCCGCTTTAGTACGCGTAACGAGTCATTTAAACTTTGACTCAACACTCGAGCCTCGACCTCGCACACCACAGCCTGCTCGCGCTCGCCCGCGCCTCGCTGTGCCTCTTCAAACGCAGCGTCGCGTTCCACATCGAGTCCGAAACCCGTAGGACTGCCCATTTCGGGCACATCTCGCGCGTCAAACATCGCCACCGTGTCGTAGCGCATCGGACAACACCCCAACGCCCCCATCGATGCCGATGAGGTCGCTCGACGCGCAATGGTGCGCGACCAACTGTGTCCAAAAATATCTCCAAATAACAAGCGTTACTTTTGCGCCGCAACCGCTGTCGTCACACCGGCGTGTGAACGACGCCGAGGGTGACATCTCTCTCGTTAGCGTTGCACCTCGCGCTGCATCGCGCGCGCGTACGTCACGCGTGCGCGGCGGCGCAAAATGTCGCCCCGTATCGGCGTCCGACCGACCGCACGTCGCGTGATGCCGATGCAAGATGCGCCGCGGGCGTCACACGCCCGCGCGCGCACGATGCGCGTTCAGCGCGCGCACACGATCGCGATATTTAACATCGCATGCGTGTGTGTCGCGTTGTTTTGCTTCGGTGCGCGCACCGTGGAGGCGTTCTACGGGTGGACATCGTTCGATGCTGACGCAAAGGGTGGTGGCGCGGCGCTGGGGAACAACCGCGGCGCCGCGGGGAAGATTGATGAGAGAGTGACAAAAGGGGGGATCGGGGACATCGCACGCGATGGAACCACGATCGGCTCGCGAGGTGGAACGGAGCTCTTGAGTGAGGCGCTGAAGCAGAGACTGCCGCGCGCGCTGGCAAAGCGGTTTCACATCATCAAGTCGCGCGTGCGACACGTGAGTAAAGATCCGAACGTACTCAATATTCTTTGGTTGAATGATCTACCCATGGATCCTGAAAGCGCGCACTTATCCGAAGCGAGTAGTCGAGACCGATTCGCCGCGTTCGTTTTCGTGTCTGAGTGGCAAAAGCTGGCGTATAAGCAACGTTTCGGCGACGTGTTTCAGCGAAGCGTGATTTTGCGGAACGCGATTGAACCGTTTCCGCGACAGACAAAAGTCAAAAGTGAAGATGGGATCATTCGGTTGATTTATCACACCACTCCGCACCGTGGTTTGGAGATTTTGCTTCCGGTGTTTGAAGAGTTGTACAAGCGCCACAAGAAAAAGATTACGTTGGACGTGTACTCAAGCTTCAGTATTTATGGTTGGAATGCACGCGATGAGCAATACAGACATTTGTTTGATTCGTGCCGGGAACATCCAGGGTGTAACTATCACGGTGCGGTGCCGAACGAAGAGATTCGCGAGGCACTGGTAAAGTCTCACATTTTTGCGTACCCATCCATTTTCCCTGAGACGTCGTGTATATCCGCCATCGAAGCGTTGAGCGCAGGAGTGGAAGTCGTGACTTCCAGCTTAGGCGCGCTCCCAGAGACGCTTTCGACCTTTGGACACCTGTACGAGTTCAATGAGGATAAGGAGGCACATGCTGATCTGTTTAAAGACGCGCTGGATCGCGCTATCAAGGAATATTGGACGCCCTTTTCTGAAAAGCGACGTAGAACGCAACAAGTGTTCGCGTCGCAAGTGTACGACTGGGGCACTGCTGGATTCCAAGGTCGCATCGACGAGTGGATTCGTTTCCTTGGCTCTATACACAAGGCGTTTTCTGGTGAAAATCCGATCGTGAAGAGAACCTTCAAAAAGCAGTCTGATTACATCGACGCGTTGAATGTCGCTGGTCGAATCATGGAGGTGAAGCAAGATATCACGAGTGCTATGAAACTTTACGAAAAAGTTCTCGAAATTGATCCCATGAATCAGTTTGCCCTTCTTGCCACGGGAAATTCAAAGATGATGAATGGTGATGCACTCAAGGATACGAGCATGATGCTCGACGGTGTCGAACGTTTGGAATACGTCCTGGAGCATGCTGATGAGTTGAATCCACCATTGCCGCGCAACTCGAATGCATACTATGGCGTCGCAGTTCGAAGCGGGTTTTACAGAATTGAGCGCCAGCAAGGCGAAATCGGTTACGCAAGTTTTGACCGCGCTGAACAATCGGGATTTTCAACCGATGACTGTTGGTTGATCTATCGTGCAACGAGCGTTGTGCACGTGCCAAATTCAGAAGCACTGGAGCGTGAAACTGTGAAACGTTTTAGCACCAAAATCGACAGTCTCCTGCAGAAGAACGACATGTATTGCGCGAATGGCGGTGCTATTGCGAATGCATTCGGTATGGCGTACTACGATGCGGACTACAAGGAGCAATACGAGAGATGGGTTAATCTGCGGCTGAAAGTAACTCCGACACTGAAGTATCAAGCGAAGCAGCTCATGCCTGTGGAAGACAACGCTCAATCACGCAAGAAGTACTCCAAGCAACTCAAAAGTAGGAAAATAAGAGTCGGCTTTGTGTCGTCCTTCTTTTCGACGCAGTCGAGCATATGGGGTAATTTTGGATGGACTCTGCAAGAGCTTCAAAAGGATAAGCGATTGGAAGTTGATTTCATTTATTATCCGCGTACTGATATTTCTGTTGGTGACAAAAAGTTGTCGATGAATCCCGATACAAATGTCTATCTTGAACCTTTGAGCGTGGCGAATGAGAATCTCGCGACGAATCGCGAGATCATCGAGAAGAAAAAGTACGACGTATTAATCTACCTGGACTTGTATATGACGGGAGAAATGCATAAACTGGCTCTATCAAAGCTCGCTCCAGTGCAAATCACGACGCACGGCCACCCGGTGACATCGGGCATCGCAAGAGACATCATGGATTACTATCTGTCGTGGGACATGGCAGAACTCCCTGACGCGCAAAAGTGGTACACTGAAGAACTGTTGTTCATCAACAGTAAGAAAAGCGCATGGGAATTGTACATGCCACGTACGGATGAGAATGAACGCTCACTCGTTGGCGGGGGGTATTCGTTTGCGGATTTTACGCGAGAAAATCTTGATTTCATTCCCGAAGGCGCTACCCAAAAGCTGAGCAACCCAAAAGCTACGTGGTACTTTTGCGCGCAAGCGTCTTTCAAGTATCACGTCACGTTCGATAGAATTCTCGGCGACATACAAAAGCAGGATCCGAATGCAGTGCTGATTCTTATTGAATTGACCGACCCGGAACTCAAGCACATGCATCCCAGAATTTCAGCACGCTTGGAAAAGGAGGGTGGCGTAGATTTGAGTCGAGTCGCATTCATACCTCGTATGGCGCACTATCGACTCATGGCGATGTACAAGCTTGCCGATGTTGTTTTAGACAGTGTTTACTTCGGCGGAGACACGACGACGAGAGAAGCATTCGAAGTGGGGGCACCGATTGTGACTTTACCAGGCAAAGCTCTTGGCCAACGCTGGACGCAGGCGTATTACAAAGTCATGGGTATTACCAAACTCATTGCGAAAGATACGAACGACTACATTCGTATTGCCATTGCCACGGCCAATGCCAGTGACGCCGAGAAACAAGCGCTACGCGCATCAATCAAGAACGCTGTGTTTAAAAAGTTGTACAGAAATACCAAGGCGGCCAAGTTGTGGGCGGATGCGATTTTGAGTGTTGCTTACACGCCCAAGCGCGTTCAATGGCGCAGCCCTGGAGACGAGAAATACGAGGCGACGCGCCACGACGAGTTGTAATGATGGTGTTTGAAAAAGAAAACGTACGCCGCAAGTTGCTTTAGGCTTTAGAAGAATTGATAAAATAAAATACCAACACGCGCTCGTGGCTTCAATAACAACAACAAACGTACGCCTAGGCCTTCTTCGTCTTCTTACCGAATAGCAACGCCCTGCTAGTACGAACCATCATCATGACGATTCTCCAGCCCCACATTAAGGAGACGATTAAAATACCAAGTCCTCCCGCCTTGACAATGTACGCGTTCGTCTCGCACGTAACCGTCCTCCACACCAAAGGCGGTCCAATCACAAGGCGGCACACCAAGAATAAAATCGCAAACACCAAGTCATTTACAGTCGCCAGTACACTTTCCTTCATGCCAAGCTCGCGTAATAAGAATCGAGCATGCAAACTCGGGTTACTCACCTCCATGAGAAACAGACAACCGACTAGTTCTGGGCCGCTCGTGCCCGTCATCACGCCGCTCGTGAGTCCACCGACGGTGAAAACGTGGTGAACGACGTTTTCAACTTCATTGTTCAACACGCAGTAGATGAAATCGTACATGAAGTAGCTGAGTGACAATGTCATGCATTCCAAGTGCTCGCGAGTGTTGACGCCGCCCACGTTCTCAAGCAACGCACCCCAGTGCGGGAGACACCGCACGCACATATAAATAGCGACGAATGCGTGAATGAGACTCACGATCCGGTTGGAGAAATCTGCCGTGCGCTTACGGAAGACGCCAAAGCGCAAGAGCACGTAAAGCAAGGTCCAGGCCAGAGTTTGCGGGAGCATGTTTTGCATGGCCCCAGCGGCGGCAACGAGGGTCTCGTAGTCGAATTGCGTGAGCGTTTTCTTTGCCATGACTGTCGTTTTACGCGCGTCGTGAGCGAGTCCCGAGTCACCGGTGTAAATGTACGTCCGTAAGGGTCGCCAAGTGAGGTCGTTGAGGGTAACTGTTTCAGGTTTTGTCTTTACACCGAGCGAATTTTAATCTACTTCTATTACTTGGTACCGGTACAAATCAAAACCAAAAATTAAGGCTAATCGATGCCGTCAACGAGCGAACGTAGTGCCAACATCGAGCTGGTATGAATACAAAGTCCCCAGGTCCTAGGACGACGTCAAACGCTTTCGCGCGTGCGAAATCTGGGAATCGTTTGAGGTCGGGATTTTCGACATCTACTGCGCTGAAATTTCCTAAAGAGTGTCGTGAATTTTCGATATCTACTGCGCTGACATTTCCTTGAGAGTGTCGCGTAAGTCGATCTGGGTACATGCAGTAAGTGTCTGATTCCAAGTATAATCGAACGAACTTGTAACCAGCAACCTGCAAATGGGAACGTTGCGCGCGCGTCAGTCAATCAAATCGAGAACGAGCGCTCTTGATGTGTCAGTATGTCGAGCGCTGTGTAGACCGAGGGTCATGGCTTCGACGTCTTGGTTCTATTGTCGCTCTTTGATGTAGGGAATTCGTATCACCGCCACTGTCACGTCTTCACAGGGCGGCTTCTTTGAAATTCCCAAATAAGGTTGCGAGACGCACGAGTAAAAAACAGAGGGCTCCGACGCACGCACCTGACCCAATAAATTATCATACGAGTCAAAGTGACACGGCGTGATGGTTCCTGCCGTGCCCATCCACGCATTGATACGTAGGAGAGACTTTGCGCACAGCGCTGGAATCTCAAAGTCTCGCCGTAAATCCACGAGTTGGTCGATGAGAGGATGCTGTGCCAAATACGCAATGTTTTGCGCATCTTCACGCACGGATGGCGCCATGAATTTCTCGACGAAATCGTTCACAGTCATCACTTCTTCGCGCCAGTCCGAAACGTCGGAATATCGCCCAATCTCGAGTGGGACGCACCGGTGGCCGTGAAAGCGCTTCCACCACTCGAGGTCGTTCCACACGCGCAATGCGCGCCAATCTTTACCGAGATTCGCCAAAACCACTGGCATGTCCGTGGAATAAAATCGTCGCTTGAATTCTTTGACCGTTATCGCCGTGCCTTCGACGCGCTCGAGGCACTGACCACCGAGCGCCGTCGACGGCGGCTCGCTCGGAAATAACAACTCGCTCTGTGGCGCACTTCGTACGTACGTACGCCGTGCGTCATCATCACCGGCGAAACACGCGCTTTCGACAGCTTGCATCAACCCTCGCAAAGGCTCGCTTGGTGCGCCGAAGATGATCGTCATGTCCAACGCGCGTTGCGCCTCGCGCGCGTCTATCCCGAAGCAACCGCCTCGAAGCAGCTCCACGCACCGTCTGAGCTGCGCCAACACGTAGCACTCGCGCCATGCTGGCGACGGCCACGCATTTTTTGTTTTCAGTGCCCAATATGTGTGCTCAACGGCGTGGTCAGCGGCGGTGACGTCCGAACTATCGAGCACGCGGCGAAGCGCAAAGGCCAATTCGAATTCGCGCTCGCCCTCGAGTTCGGCGACGGCGGCGTTCCCGAACGTTTCGGCGAATGACGAGATGAGGGCGTCGAATTCTTGAACGTCTCGTGACGTCATCGTCGCATGCGTGACGATGAGTGAGGGCACATATTGCGTGTGTCTTTGTCGTTTGTTACAAGCGAAAAGCGTGACGAACGTCATCGCTCAAAGTATTTGAGTGGTTCTCCAGCCTTACATTTCTCCACCGTTCGCTTGGCGATATCGACCACTTGATTTTGAATGTCATCCATATCGCGACTGGCATCGATGACATCCCACCAGTCTTCTTTCATGGCGTCGAAATTCTTCTTCACCGCGCGTTGAATATCCGTCGTCTCGTAGCGCTCTTCGCCGAAACCGCCGCGCTTCGCCGCCTCTTCAAGCGAAAGTTCTAAATACAACAACGCATCTGGCTTGGGTAAGCCAATCTCGGGCGCACGGCACCACTCCAAATCCAAACCCGGCGCGTTCTTCGCCGCGGTGAACGCCACACCGCTATACGAATACCTATCGCACACCAACGTCACGCCTTCGCTCAACTTGCGCTCCATGAGCTCCTTCTTCTCCCACCGATTCGCCGCAAACAACAAATGAATCGCCCCATCCGTCATCTCCGCCTTGGACTGCAAATACTCATCAATCATCTTCCCCATAGCCGTGGTGCGATCGGGGTAGCGCCACAGCTCGGCGCGCACGCCGTCCGCGTTCAATCGCGTCACCAGCCGCGACGCTTGCGTGCTCTTCCCACACCTATCCGCGCCTTCAAACAACACAAACGCCCCACGCGACGCCGCCGCGCGCGTCGCCCCGCTCGCCATCGCCCGCGCGCTCGCCATCGCGCCTAGACCGCGTCGCCCCGTCGGCGTTCGACGCACCACCCGCGCCGCGACGATGCGACGATGACACGCCTCCGTCGTCGTCGTCGTCGTCGTCGTCGTTCGCACCGATCGCGCGCCGCGCACCACGAACACCCGCGCGCGCGCGCCGGGAAGTGAACACAAACAACGAGCAAAAAACGCGCGACGCGTTCGAACGCGACCGACGACGACGTCAACGCGCGCACGCACCGCGCGTCGCGCGCTCGCGTCGTCGTCGGTCGCGTTTGAACGCGTTCGCGCGACCGCGTGTCCGACCGACCGACCGACTGCGTGCGCGTAAATGGCCGTCCTAGTCCCATAGTGGACGTGGTGAAACCCTAGGTAAGCCTCGTCGTCGTCGTCGATACCCTAAACCCCCCCTGACGTCACGTACAGCGCTATTCGCTCTTACTGTACACGTCCCCTGTATAGTGGCGTCATCCCTTGACACCGTGGGGACCGCGCGCGCGTCGGCGTGCGGTCGCCACACACCGACGGATCACCATCATGCGATCCGCGCTCGCCCGCGCCACGCCCGTGGTGACGACCCACGTCAAGCGCACGACGACGACGACGACGCACCGACGACGATCTGTCGCCGTGCGCGCGAGCAAGGTACGTGACGACGACGCGTCGTCGTCGATGGCGTGTTGTAGACCACGCGCGGCGCGCGTGGGTGACGTTCGGGTGTCGCGTAGGCTGCGATCGATGCGCGCGTTCGCGAAGGTGGCGCGGGACGCGCGCGCGCGCGCGCGGGGGGATGCGCGGGGTATATCACACGAAAATCGATCGTGGGTGTCGTCGCGCGCGTTCGATCGCGGTATGCGCGCGGCGTGCGTCGCGATCGCATCATCGATCGATGGATGGATGTAAACCCCGTGCGCCGTATCTGACCCTTTATCCCCCGCGATCGTCGTCGTCGCGTTTCGTTCGCGCACAGGGGAACGCCGTGTCTTCGGGCTACGCCGCCGCGCTCGTCGATGCGTGTAAATCCGGAGGTGTGCTCGAACAAGTGCACGCGGATATGGAAACCCTCGACGCGTACGTCAAGGCCAACGCCGCGGTGGCTGGGTTCTTAGCCAACCCCACGATGGCTGTGGAGAAGAAGAAGGACATTTTGGCCAAGCTCGGCAAGGAGGCTGGGTTCCACGCGTTTACGAGCAACTTTTTGAACTTGTTGGTGGATAAGAAGCGTGAGAACCAACTCGAGACTATTATTGCTGAGTTTGAAACGTTGTTTTGCGAAGCGACGGACACGCAGGTGCGTTGATGATGCGAATGATTACCCGCGGGTGTGGGGTAGGGTTTGGATGTGGCGCGCGCGCGGTGGGGGCGTGCGCGTCGCGTCGGGAGGATGCGTGTGCGCGCGCGAACGCATCGCGGTGATGTTTTATGCGATGAAACTGACAAATGATTTTTTGTGCACACCTCGAATAGGTCGCCACCGTGACTTCTGCGGTCAAGCTCGAAAATGAGCAACAATTCATGATTGCGAAGAAGCTTCAAGAGATGACGGGCGCGAAGAACATCAAGCTCAAGCCGGAAGTTGACGAGTCCCTCCTCGGTGGCTTTGTCGTGCAATACGGTAAAGATGGCTCTGGTTTCATCGACATGTCCGTCAAGGGACAAGTCGACTCCTTGGCGAACAGCTTCAACTAAATTTCGCGGGAGCTTCGCGCGAAGCACTCGAGACGGTTTTTAACGCATAGAGTCCAAAGAAGACATCATAGTAGCACGATTGGGCGCACGTCGCGCAGGTGGCACCCTTCGATTTATCCATTCTAATTTTGATTGAGATTAAATGAACCAAACATCATTCGTTTGCGTGCGCAATTCGCATCGATTAAGCGCGAGCGAAGAGCGACTCGACGCGAAGCGCCACGTCGTCATCGACCAAAGCGCGACGCCGCGGATTTGACGAACTTCGCCCCTACGTACGCCATCGCTTTCAACGGCGACGTGCTCAGCAGCGCCGCGAACGCTTGTCGCGTGCTACTCACGCGGACTATATTCCTAATTCGTCGACGCACGTCGTCGCGAGGAACGTCGACGGCGACATTCGAGCGCCGCGCTTTTTCGATACTACTACCATCTACCCTAGACGACGACAATCCCGCGAGTACGTTGGCTGGCAAACCAGCGACGTGCGAACGTAACACATCTACGCTCTTGTCCTGCGTCCACGTGCCACCGGGCGTTTGCGAGACGCAGACTGTGTCTCGAAACGCGACGCGCAACGTCTCCTCGTACATCGAGCGCGTCTCCTCGACGTTCCCACTCGCGATGCGTTCAATCTTTCGCGCGTCTTCCGCGGCAAACAAGAAGCGTATATCACCATCATACGATAATCGCACGAGCGCGCGTATGAACTCGAGCTCGCTAAATGTTTCGGGCAACAAAAGCAGCGCCGCGCGGCACGCGAACGCTACGTTCTCCTTTTGCGCGGCGAGCATAGCCTCGTTCGCCACGAGCGTCACGTGCGGTTTATGCATGCGCCCAGCGAAGAATAAATATTTCCATGTCGTCAAATCTTCCACCGCCGCGGACGTTCCGACGACGCCGTACTTGTATCCGCGTCCCCGGTTGTCCGCGAGCGCCGCGTTGTAGTGCGCGCCAACGCCGACTGCTCGCGACACCGCATCGGTGCCTCGTGCGCCCACTAAGCGCATCTGTGGCGCGTAGTGCGATGGGTTCGCGCGCATGTTGGTTTCGTGCCACGCCACCGGGTCGCGCACGGTGAGTAAGACGTCGAGCGCCGGCGCGCTCGAAGACGCGGCGACGGCGTCCGCGAGCACCGCCGAACCGTACGCTATCGCGTGCTCCACGGGAGGAAGCGCTGCGAGTACCCCGGTCGCGCGTTCCAGCGCGCGCGCATCGCCTCGCATCGTCGCTGTTTAAATCGATGCGTGTTTACTGCGACATGTCGTTCGCTCGCGAGTCGACGTGTGACGTCTGTCTACAACAGTTACAAACCGAGCTACTCCTTTTTCGACGACGGAAACATCGCGCTCGCGTCGTCGTCCGCGGCCGCCTCGACCCCGGCGACATCACCGACCGCGTCGTCGTCCCCGCCATCGTCTTCTACTCCATCTAAAACATCTAATTCACCGTCGCCCAAGACGCCGGCGCCGACGCTCCGCGCGTCCTCTCTCGCGATTCTCAAGTTCCCAACCACCCCAGCCACGCGCTCGAGCACAAAACTCTGCGTCTGTCGATCAAATATCAACGTACAATCCACGCCGCGGTCATCACTCGCGCCCTCCGTCGCGGCTTCACCGTCTTCGACGTCGTTCCGTCTCGCCGCGCGCGCTCGGTGCGCGCCTCGATACCTAACCGTCCCACGCTCGCGCGCGCGCGCCTTGCTCGCAAACGTCACCTCCACCACACCGTTCGGCGCGCACGTCACTCGCGCCGGTCTCGTGCGGTCCGCGTCGTCGCTCATGAAGTCGTATCGGAACACCGTCACCGGTGCGCCGTCATCATCAGCAGCACCAACATCATCACCCTCCGAGCGCCGCCGTTTCGACACGCGCGCACCGTCGTCGCCGTCGCCGTCGTCGCCGCTCGGCGCACCGAACGCATCGCGCACGCTCGCACCGAGCGTCACCGCGTACGCGCGGCCGCGCTCGACGCCGTCCATGCGTTCGTCAATGAAGCGGGCACCACCCACCGTTGGCGTCGTCACTCGTCGACATGGATGACGACGACGGCGGCGGCGGCGGCGGCGGCGGTGACGACGTGGACGTGGACGATCGGTGGCGCGATGACGACGACGATGCGTTGACGTGGGACGGCGATGGGCTGTGCGCCGAGGACGAGGACGAGGACGAGGATGAGGATGAGGATGAGGTTCACTCGTCGTTGGCGTTCGGGGCGCACGATAAAGCGGACGAAACGACGACGACGGGGCGCGCATACGCGGCGCTGACGACCTCTAAGCCGGTGGGGCGTGCGCGCGGTGCGGCCAAGGGCGTGGAGCTGTTCGGGACGGTGTTTACGCACGCCAAGGCGGGGATGGAGAATGTGGACGTGGAGCGCGTGAAGCGAATAATCTACGAAGCCACCGCCGGGACGCCGCATTATGAGAATGAACAGCGAAAGGAGCGACGAACGACGAAACGCATCGAGTTGATGAAAAAGCGTGCGCGAGATGTGACGCAAGGGGAGTGGGAGGTTTGGGAGAGGTTGTCGGATGAACGCGCCGAGGCGGCGGAGGTGACGCGAGACGTCTCGAGGCGGTGGCTAGTGTGCGATATGGATGGATTTTATGCCGCGTGCGAAGAGTTGGCGAATCCGGCGTTGAAGACAGTGCCCATGGGCGTCGCTGCGGGTCCTAGTTCCGTGCTCACGACGGCGAATTACGTGGCGAGGAAGTTTGGCGTGCGCGCGGCGATGCCCGGTTTCATCGCCAAGAAATTATGCCCGGATTTGGTCTTCGTAAAGCCTGATTTTAAAAAGTACATCGCCGCCAGTCGAGCGTCGCGCACGGTGTTCGCACAGTACGATCCGAATTTTATCGCGGGTTCACTCGACGAGGCGTACATCGAGGTGACAAAGTATTGCGAGGAACACGGTACGACGATGGAGCGTGTCGCGGAGGAGATTCGAGCCAAGGTGAAAGAGGTGACGGGCGGCTTAACGTGTTCTGTCGGCGGCGGGTATTCTAGACGCCTCGCAAAGGTGTGCAGTGATTTCAACAAGCCAAATGGGCAGTATATACTCGAACCCACGCGTGAGGCGACGCTAAAGTTCCTTGAGGAGCTTCCAGTGCGCAAAATGTACGGCGTCGGAAAGACGCTCGAGCGCATGTTGGTCGAATTTGGCGTCAAGACGTGCGGAGATTTACTCAAAAAGCGTGCAATTTTCCTCGCGCTGTTCACGCCAAAAGCATTCGAGTTCTTGCTCGGCGTCGCGCTCGGCATAGGTACCGAGTATCGCCCGAGTGAATCCGGCGAAGAGACTGGGAGGAAAGGCGTTTCGAAGAGCGAAACGTTTACGCCGACGAGCGATAAAAAGTATCTCGACGCCAAGCTGACGGAGATGGCTACCGGCGTGGCGCTCGAGTGTCAATCGTTAAATCTTAAGGCTCGTATGGTGGCGATAAAACTCAAACGCCACACGTTCGACGTGATACAACGTCAAACTACTCTCGCTGGTCCAACAAACGACGTACAAACGATTGTCAATTCGGCGTTACGTTTGATGCGTAATGAGAACTCCATTGGTGCGGCGATGACACTTCGCCTGGTAGGCGTTCGTGCGTCGCAGTTTGACCACGAAGACGAGCTACCCGAGGATCAGGCGAAAATTGAAAGCTTTCTACTGGCTCCGATGACAATTGCTGAGACACAAAAACAAACGCGAGACGAGCCGAAGTGGACGTGCCTGGAATGCGCGCGCGCGTTTCCCGAGTCTCAAAAAGAAGAACATCTCGATTGGCACTATGCGCGGAAATTGCAGAGCATTCACGACGCCGCACACTCGCGCGCACGACTCGCGGCGTCGCATAAGGGAGCGGCAAAACGTGCGAAAGGGCAGCAATCAAATCTCTCGATGTTTCTCGTGAAGAAGTAAATCAGCTCATGTACCATGTAACACATTCATTCAATAGCTAGGCAGTTAATGACGCTGACGCTCGTCGTCGTTGCTCTCGTTCTTCCCATAGTCTCACTAACTTTTCACGCGCGGCGAGTCGTTCTTGAGCAGATAACTGACGGGGCAATTCTGCCGCGGGCGCCACTGGAGGCTTCGGAATCGCCGGTGGAGTGGGTAACGGATTTGACGCGCGCAACGTCTCACTCGTACGTCGCAACCAGCGAACATAGATGGTGATATCGACGAACGCACCTCCACTCGTAATGTCATCTGCCAGATCTAACGTGGCGACGAGAAGGCACAGCTTCTCGGGTTCTAATGTTTTCGCTAAGAGTCTAGGTAGCTCGAGCCACGCCTTGTGCCGTCGCGTGCCGAGCATCAGCGCAGTTTGCGCCGACGCAGGTGTGCGAGATATGAGTTCAGCCATATACGCGCATAGGATCGCTGCTTCATGCGCACCCGATGCAGTACCGAGACGCGTCGCGGCTAATGTACCGGAATGCGTCGCGTGTGCGAATTCAGACAGCGAAATGTCCTCGACGTATCCACACGCGCACAACATCGCCTCAAGTCTATCGAGCGCACGAGCCGTCGCTCGTTCTGGTTCAAGCTTTCGCATGACGGTTCGAAGATGTGACAGCGTAATGCGCCCGATTGATGCACCTTTCGATCGGAACAGGGGCTGGAGTAAATCGAGACGCTCTCGCGCAACAGTCCATGCCACGCAGCACAAATCATCGGCGAGCACACGCTCGGGAAGCGAAAATTGTGCGTGAGCCGGCATGGGAGGCGCCGACGGGGCGTTCATTTCAGATGCCATGCACGCTCTATCGTCTTCGTCGTCGGCCATCTCTGCATCGCGGTCGTTCATCATGAAGTCGTCGTCGGCCTCATCCTCGTCGTCAAGAAGCGCGTACGGCGCATCGTTTTCATCCACGGCGTGTCGCAAGTCATGTGTGAACTCCACATCGAGCGCACCATACGTTGCAGTATTCGCGACTGGACTACTCGGGCTTTTTGGCGTCAGCAATGGCGCTCGCATTTCAGGTGTCCATGTCGGCGCCGCCGTGTTTTCAATGTCTGCGACGGAAGCCGTCACTTTCAAGGGTGGTAGCTCCACCACGCGCTGCGCCTTTCGCTTTGTCTTTGACTTACGTGCCGTCACTACTTCTGCCGCTGCCGCCGCGGCTGCCGCCGCTTTCCCTCGTAACGGTGACGCCGCTCCGTACGTCAATTCCTTCACTCTAGGCAATAGCGGCGCGCGAACATCCATCAAGTCACTCGGCGCCGCCTCGTTCGCATTCGCTCCGTAAGCCGCGACCCCAGCCGTAGGTTTTAACAACGGTGTCGCCGCCGCACTCCCAAACATCGAAGCCTCGCGCCCAGTGATATCGTCCCGCCGTTCGCTTGCGTCGGCGTCTTCGGCGTCCAACTCTACGACGACTTGCGGCGAGTTCTCATGCGCCTCCGCCGCGCCATACACGCGCTCCAACTCTGGCGACAGCAACGGTGCGCACGATGCACTTTCATCATACGCCGCGCTTGCCTCGTCCGCACCGTACGCGGCGTTAAACGATCCAGATTGTTTCAACAACGGCGTCGCGCTCTCCGCACCAAACGTGTCGAGCGCAACCTTCACGTCAGCCTCACCCACCGCATCGTCCCGCCACGCCCGCATGGCGTCACGCGCGGCGTCTGAAACACCATCCCGCAGCGTCTGTTCGTCGATTTCGGCCGCATCGTGCTCGTCGTCGCTGGTTAATGCGATTAAACTCTCGCCGCTGGACAGCTGCGCATCGTCAACGGTCATCGCGTGCGCATCGCCGTCGTCGTCGCGCGCGTCCGCGCGCTTAGCTTTCGGCGGCGTCACCAATCCAACGCCAGGGACGAATATTTTCGCATCGGCTCGCAGCGACATCGGCACGTGACGTCGTCGTCGTCTGCGAAGGTGGTGGCGGAGTCGCGTTCTGAAGAGGCGCTTCAGAGCTCCAGAGCTCCGTCACACGTCGGCGCGCGCGCGTACGGACGGACGGCGCAGACAACGCACGCGATGGAGCGCTACGATAAAGGTCGAACGCTCGGGGAGGGCACGTTCGGGGTCGTGTACGAAGCTCGAGTGAAAGAGGTGCGAGAGAGCGAGAGAGCTCTGTGTTGATTGACTGATTGAATGAAGAATGATATGTTCACGAGCGTCGCGTGGTGTGATGCAGACAGAGAATGCGCGAAGACTGACGCGCGCTTCGTATTCGTGCGTCGAATGTCGCGCACACAGACGAATCAGCTCGTGGCGATCAAAAAGATTCGTTTGGGAAAGTACCGCGAAGGCGTCAACTTTACCGCGATCCGCGAAATCAAACTGTTACAGGAGATCAAACACGCGCACGTCATCGAACTCGTGGATGTGTTTGCGCATAAAAAGAATTTGAATTTGGTGTTTGAGTTTTGTAGCAGTGATTTAGAGATGGTGATTAAGGATAAGAGCGCGCCGTTGTCGGCAGCGGAGG
This sequence comes from Ostreococcus mediterraneus, assembly GCA_012295225.1. Classification (NCBI taxonomy): domain Eukaryota; kingdom Viridiplantae; phylum Chlorophyta; class Mamiellophyceae; order Mamiellales; family Bathycoccaceae; genus Ostreococcus; species Ostreococcus mediterraneus. Next base: position 234,738 of record WMKK01000006.1, read on the forward strand.
TGAAGTCGTACGCGAAGATGACGCTCGAAGCGGTAAAGCATTGTCACGATAATTGGGTGATTCATCGGGATTTGAAGCCGAATAACTTGTTGATAGCCCCCACTGGTTGTTTGAAGCTCGCAGATTTTGGTTTGGCGCGTATTTTTGGGTCGCCGGATAGACGGTTTACGCACCAAGTGTTTGCGCGTTGGTATCGCGCGCCAGAGTTGTTATTAGGCTCGAAAACGTACGGTCCAGGTGTGGATGTGTGGGCGGTGGGGTGCATTTTTGCAGAACTCATGCTGCGGCGGCCATTCTTTGCGGGTTCATCGGATATTGATCAATTAGGAAGGGTGTACGCGGCACTCGGGACTCCGACGGAGACGATTTGGCCAGGCGTATCGACATTGCCAGACTTCATCGAGTTCGTCTACGTCCCGCCGCCATCGTTGCGCGATACATTCCCGAACGAAACAGACGAGGCGATTGACCTGTTGAAGCAGATGCTCGCATACGACCCGAACAAGCGCTTGACGGCGGCGCAAGCGTTGGAGCACGCGTACTTTCATACCAAACCGGCGGCGCTGCCGTACGAGCAACTTCCCAAGCGCTTCGTCCCTCCGAGTGCACGACACGTGGACGAGTCACCAGACAACGCACGCGGCGCGTCTAATAGACAGTCGTTGAGTGGGCCGAAAACGGGCGAGAAACGTCGGTTAGACGACGACAACGCTCCGGGGACGTCAGATTCGACTGACCCGAATTTCCGCCCCAAGCTCGGCGAAGAAGATAGAGAACAATTGCGAAAGCGTAAAAACGCCCTGGACCAAGCCTTTGCCGACGCAGATTAGACATTTAGATGGTTTGACAATATCAAGCTAGTAGATTTAGTGTTACACACGAATGCTTTACGGGCAACGTACGTCAGCGCGTCGGCGCCGAAGCGGAAGCGGAAGCGGAAGCGGAAGCCGCAGAAGACGGTTGCGAACGCCGAGTCAATTCCTCCTGCATCGCCTTCAACTCCTCTGGATCAATGCTCGCTAAAATCTTCGGTCCCACATACGCCATAAAAAGCGACATCCACACCAACATAAACATCGGATTCATCACTAACGACCGCACCGTGACGCGCGCCGTCGGTTCAAAGTACTCGGCGCGACTCACCGCGACCAACTTTAAAGGCTTCGTATCCAGTGCCACGCTCGCGTCCTCGGCATACACCGCTTCAATCGTCCCCGCGGGCATGTCCCCCTCGTCGTCGTCCCCGTACACGCGCACGCGCACGGGCGGGAACGTCAAACCGACGGCCAGCGCGTCCAACGCGTGCGTCCCGCTCGGTGCGTCTCGAATCACAAAACTCCCATCCCTCGTCACCGCCGCGCGAATCTTACCGTGCGCATGCGTCGTGAGCGTGATGTGAACATCCTTTGTGTGCACGTTGGCGACTTTCAGCGCGGCGAGATCGACGACGCCGTCGATATCGTACCTCGCCGTCGTCGCGAGCGCATCGCTCAGAGGTCGAGCGCGCGGTCTCAACGCCCCCATGGGCGCGGCGGCGGCGCCGAGCGCGACGAACGCGAGCGCGACGAACGCGAGGCATGCGTGTGCAACGGTTCGACGCGTGCGCGTGCGTGAGCGCGACATGGTGCTCGCGCGGCACGGTGTGGCGCGTCGGCCCGCAGTTTGCCGCATTTTCCCGCGCGCGTGCTCTTCTCTCGTCGTCATGCTCAACGACGACGTGTACGGTCGATGGAAGTCTCTCGTGCCGTTTTTGTACGACTGGTTCGCGAACACGCCCACGTCTTGGCCGTCGCTGTGCGTGCGTTGGGGCGACGTCGTCGAAAGCAATGAGTACAAAACCAAACAGCGCTTGTTTCTCACCGAGCAAGTGGACGATGCGACGACGTCGAGCGGGCGAGCGGTGCCGAATACCATTGTGGTGTGTCAGGCGGAGATTTTAAAGCCGCGCGTGGCGCCCGCGGAGGCGATGATTTTCGACGAATTCGCGAAGAGCCCGGTGTTGAAAAAGGAGCGAACGCTCGCGCACCCGGGGGAGGTGAATAGAATGCGATGCGTTCCGGGACGTGAGCACGTGCTCGTGACGCATACGGATGCGCCAGAGTTGTTTGTGTATGATACGAGCGCGGCTGGAATGGGGAAGGCCGCGCAGGTGAAACGAGGGGATGGGAGTAGTTACACGGCGCCGGCGTGCGCGTTGCGAGGACATACGGAGAACGCGGAGTACGCTTTAGCGATATCAGCGTGTGGAACGCGTATTGCGAGCGGAGGGAAGGATTCTCGCGTTCTTATATGGGACATGCGCGACGTGGAGAGCGCGGCGGTGGGCGAACGGCATAAAGGTGGCGATGCGAGTACGAGCGCGGCAGCCGTCGTCGGCGGAGGTTTGAGTAAAGCAGAGTTGGAGAAGCATCCGAACGTCTGGTCGCGTTTGGAGTTCAAAGGGCACACTGACACGATTGAAGACGTGGTTTTTAATCCGCATAGCGCGCATGAATTGTGCTCGGTCGGTGATGATCGAAATGTGCTCTTTTGGGACGCGCGGACGAACAAAGAGGCGGGCGCGGCAAAGCTCGCGCACTCGGATGACATTCACGCCGTGGGTTGGAGCGTACACGACGCACATGTGTTAGTCACGGGGAGTAAAGATACAACAGTGAAAGTATGGGATCGCCGCACCTTGTCAGACTCCTCCGTGCGCCCGATGTATGAATTCGACACTCACATTGATAGCGTGCTGTGTGTGGACATGAACCCGGCGGCTCGCGGCGTTTTCATGACTGCAGATGAAGTCGGACGAATCAATGTGTTCGATTACACCAAAGTTGGCGCCGAACAAACCGCTGAACAGTCAATTGCAGGGCCGCCGCAGCTGATATTTCAGCATTGCGGTCATCGTGGGACGGTTTGGGATATTGCGTGGAACCCTTACGATCCGTGGACCGTAGCGAGCACATCCGTCGGCGACAATCAAAACACGCTTCAACTCTGGCGCATTAATGATTTGATTTACCGTCCAGAAGAGGAATGTCTAGAAGAGCTCATGCATCATCGAGATGTGATTTGTCCGCGCAGTAAGAGTGACAAGAGCAAAAAGCAACGTAAAGAAGACGACAGGGCTGCGGATGAAGACATGATTAGAGAGGATACGCCCACGGGAAATAAAGAAAAATGAAATGATATTGATACAACTTGTACGAACACTAGTAGCCTAGACTCTGATTGATATCTACTATAGAGAATTTTGATAAAACCATGTAACGTCATCCGCGCTCCGATCCGAGAGCACCCAAACCGACACGCTTGCCCCGAGTCATAGCCAACACCGGTTCACTAATACCTTCGCGCCCGGGCGTGCCCACGCCCGAGCCTTCGCCTTGGAACCCCATCTTAGCAAGCATTTTCGAGCCGAACCCTGTGGTGTGCGCCTCAAATGCACCGAATTTGTGCCCGCCACCGACGACGACGCCCCGTTTCTTGGCACGCACCTTCTCGACGTACTCTCGGTCGCGCGCCTGTGCCTCGGCGGCGCGCCTTGACCCACGATTGGCGTACAGCACTGGTGCAGCTGGCACATTATTATCGTTTGCGACACCGCCCGCGTCGTCTTCCTCGTCATCGACGTCATCCGAGTTTGAAATCGTCGGAGGTTCTTCGCCGGCGACGCCGCCAGAAACAAAAGTCACCGTCGATTTCATGCGCCGCTCGCGCTTGTTTGGTGGACGCTGCCGCCCTGGTTTTACATCCTTATCGAAAGTCTTACGGAGCATATTTTCCGCTTTTGCGTAATCAAACCCGTTCGGTGTTACTCGCGAGCCGCGCTCGCAGTGCACGACAGCGTGTCGACGCTTTCCGCCGCCTCGAATCTCAAGTGAGCATCGATGCGCCTTGGCGAGTACGTTTATCACCTCAAGCGGTGGCGACGTCGTCATCTGATACTTGCGATGCGCGCTCGATGCGGCTGGAGAAAAACCAACGTACGCCACGCCGGCGCTGATCGCCGCCGAGATAGCCGACGACCACTTTTCAACCATGCGCTCGGCGGCATCCGGCGCGGCGTCGACGACGTACGCCTCTTTCATCTTCGCCACCTCAACCCGAAACATGCCTAGCGCTCGATGGTGCGCGTCTTCGTCCTCGCTCGACGACGATACCATTCCCGGCTCACGTCGTCCGTTTCCGTCGACATTCATGTTTGAAATTAAACGCAACTCGCGAAGTGCCCAATTCGCGTCGTCTTCATCGTCCTCCTCCTCCTCATCATCATCGTCATCTTCCCCATCTTCAGACTCTCCAAACTCGCCCATGGACCCATCACTACTGTCGCTAAACTCATCCAGCCGCAAACGCGCGTTCTCGGCGTAATCCATGGCGATGTCTAAATCAACGTCTGAGTCGCTCACGAACGCGCGTTCGTCCTCGTCCTCGCTCGACCAATCCTCCTCGTCCGTGTCCTCCGAACTCGACGCTTCCGCGACATCCCGCGTCGAGCGTACGTCGCGCACCACGCCTTCATCAGCGTAATCGTACGCGAACGACGCGCCGAACGCATCCCGCTCGGTCGAGCCACCGCCTCTATCGACGACGACGCGAACGCCGCCAACCATCATCACCTCGCCCTCGTCCCCACCACCCTCTCGCCGCGCCACATCCGGCACGCGACCGCGACCGCGCCCACCTCGCGCGCGACCGCCGCGACCGCCGCGACCGCCGCGACCGCCTCGCGCGTCGCCCTCGTCGTCATCATCGTCGTCGCTCGAGCTCCAGTTGATGATTTCATCATCGGTATACCGTCGTCGTCGAGCGCCGGGCGCGCCCACGGAGGCGCCACCGACGGCGTCATCGACGCGCCTGCCTCCGCGCCCGCGTCCGCGACCGGACGCGCGCGCCCAGACCGCGGGACGGCGCGTCGCGGACGACCGACTGCGACGCGGCATTGGACGCGTCAGACAGTGACGCGCGCCCGCCGTGTCGCGGGTGTCCTCGTCGCCTCGCGCGCGGTGGTCGCGGTCGCGCGCGCGACGCGATGAAGCAGGCGCGAGCGCACGTTCGGCGCGCGCGTTCGGGACGCGCGTCGACGGCGCGCGCGATGGCGCTGGTTATCGTGGCGACGTTGGCGATGTCGCATGAAGTTCGAGGTGCGTGTGTACGACGCGTCCAACGCGCGCGCGCGCGCTTGACGAGACACGAAAGGTGCGCGACGCGTAAACTCACGTGTTCTGTCGTGTCGATGCGTGCGCAGGCGGTATCGTGGCCAAGGCGCTGGTGAAGGCGGCGAGGCAAGCGACCAAGGCGTCGGCGGAGCGCGAGGCGCGCGGCGAACGGGCGGACGGTTGGTTCGAGCGCGCCGTGGATTGGGCGCGAGAGAAAGCGCGCGCGCAGCTGCGGAAAGATGACGATGCGCCCGAAACCGTGGTGGCGTTTGATGCGCGGAGTGATGAGGATGTGGATGAGGCGTGGGACGCGGGCGAAGACGAAGAGGCACTCGCGGATAGAAATGACGACGGAGACGATGGAGACGGCGACGGCGGTGCGCGGCCGCGAGAGTCCGATGGCGAAGGGTTAGGCATTCGCGTTCTCTACGAAGACACGTTCGAGGATGTCACGGCTCGCGCGCGAATGATGTCGTGCGACGCGGGCTCGACAGACGCCGTCGACTCGCCCGCGCGGTGGCTCATTGCCCTCTGCGCGCGCACATCCCAGACGTGCCGCGCGCTCGCACCGGAACTCGCATTACTTAGTCATGATAGCGCGTTCGCGCCCGAAGACGCATCGGGATATGGTGTAGGATGGATAGATTGTACGTCGGACGCGAGCCGAGCGTGGTGCGTCGAGCGCTTCGACGTGCGCGCCGTCCCGAAAATCATCGCCATCCTTCCAGGTGGTGGCGAAATAGCATACGACGGCACGTTCGAGGGCGCATACGTGCACGCCATTCGCGCGTGGGCGCTCGAGCGCGGTGAAGAAAGCGGTAGTTGTAGCAGTTGAATCGGTAAAAGTTAGTTGGACCGAGTAGAGTCTTCTCTCCATTCGACGACGCGCGTCTCGGCGCCGCGCGCGCCATGGCGACTCGTCCCGCGCACACACGAGCGCCGCACGCGCGCGTCACTCGCGTGCGGCGCGTGCGCGCGCTCGTCGCGCGCGGCTCGAGGCTTGAGCCGCCGCCGCAAACGTCCCGACTCGTAGAGTACTACTCTGGCATCGGCGCCGTGCGTCTCGCACTCGAAGCGTGCACCGACGTCACGCGCGCGGTAGCGATAGATAATTCGGACGCTGCCAACGCGGTGTATGCCGCAAACTTTGGCGACGTGCCGCGGCGGGGAAACATTGAGCACGCCGACGCGGACAAGACGCTCGCCGCGGTGTCGCTCGGTAGCGAGGATGCGTACGACGACGTCGTATGGACCATGGCGCCGCCGTGTCAACCGTACACGAGACGTGGTAAAGGACTGGCGAGCGACGACCCGCGCGCTCGAAGCTTTGCGAGCGTGTTGAGTGCTATCGAAAGGGGCTTGCGCGTGGCTCCGAGCCGTGTGTTTATAGAAAACGTCCGAGGTTTTGAAGTATCCGAATCGCGACGACGGTGCGTGCGCGCGTTGCGCGCGTGCGGGTACGACGTGAAAGAAATAATCATAAGCCCGACTGCGCTGGGGATTCCGTATACGCGAGAGCGTTATTATTTAATGGCGTCTTTGCGTGGCTTCAACGACGCGGCGGCTACGCCGCATCCGGCATTCGCGGGACGTATGATCGATGATGACGGCGCGTTCATCGACCCGCATACCGCCTTACATGTCGAATGTGCGCAACTTGATGCGTACGTGGATTCTACCGGTCGAAGTATCGACACCGAGTCATTGACGCTCAAGCCAGAGACTGTGCGAAACTACTGGAAGTTTCTCGATGTGGTCACGCCGGCTTCGCGACGATGCGCAACATTCACCGCAGGCTATGCGTCGACCGTATTCGGTGGCTCGGTACTGCTGACAAATGAGGATTTGGCACGCGAGCTCGACGTCGATGCAAATTCGGGAACGGCACGGATTCGCGAACGCGACGTCGAACGATTCGTAGGCCATTTGCGTTGGTTTGACGTCGAAGAAATAAAACGAATTCACGGCGTACGAGAGTCGTTTTCTTTCGAAGTTGCCACGAAGAAGAAGTCTTTATTCCTGTTAGGAAACTCGGTGTCGGTGGATGTCGTGCGCGAGCTGCTGTCGTATCTAGTGCGCGCCGGATAATGCCGTCTGTCGCGCTTTTGTAGCATTATTAGTCTCGTTAGTCATAGACTTAGATTACACTCGTGTGCGGTTGATTTACTTTGGCACGATTTCGCCATACATGATGATTGGCCCGGCGTTTCCATCGTTCTCCTCGGTTTCAAAATCATCCGCACCCGCGCGAATAACAACCGAACGACCGCCAATGTAATTGGACGTCCCCGGCTTGAGCGTCGTGTACAAATCCTTCACAGTCGTCGTAGACACCCCATCGTCGGTAGCAACGATGTTCCCCAAATCACCAATGTGACGGTTAAGAACGCATCCATCGTACAACCCATGGCACGCGGACGCTCCAAACTTTTTAACAGACGTCGGCCCACGGTGAGGTCTGCTATCCGGATTGTAGCTCTTTCCCGTGCACGCCCCTTCGGCATCGCAATTCGCCACGTCGCCGTTTTCATGAATATTAAACCCATGTTTCCCGGCGGATAATCCCTTAATATTCGCTTTGGCCACGACGACCTCTTGATTCGATCGGTTAACCTCCGTCGTAAACGTCACCGTCCCGCTCGCGCCCGCGCCAGACTTCGTAGGTGTCAACACCGCCACGTACTCCGTCGCCGCCTTTGCAACCGCCGGTGCGGGCGTCGCGGCGACGACGAACGCCGCGGTGTTTAACGACGCGATGACAGAGACGAACGCGCGCGTCGTGCGCGCGCTGAACGCGTCGAGCGCAGAGTTATCCATGTCATCACGCGATGACGTGGACGCCTTGGCGCTGACGGACGCGCGACGCGTGATGTGCACAGCGCCGCGAACGCGCGGTGCGCAAGAAACGCATGTGATGGTCTTCGTCGTCGTTGGGGCGTTTGCGAGCGCGAACATGTCCTGCGTCGTGCGTCAAAGAATGCGGACGAGCGCGCGCTGCGTCCTCGCGTGCGTCCTCACAGTGACGCGTGCGTCCATGGCGTCGCCGCCGACGACGACGATGGGCCCGGGCGAGGGCATCGAGCTCATGAAAGCGCGCAACGCCCGCATGCACAGCGCCGAGTCGGTGGCGCACGGACGACAGTTTAACATTCGCAGCGACGACATCATGTGCTGCACCTATCCAAAGTGCGGCACCACGTGGTGCACGCAAATTCTGCACCAAATTCGTTGCGCACACGCCGGGATCGATGGCGAGGCGTTCGATGAGATCACAGAGGTCGTGCCGTGGGACGTGCTCGCGCTGGATTGCGGTTTGGACTTGGATGGCGAGCAAGTGGCGAAGCCGCGGTTGTACAAGTCGCACGAGAGCGCGACGACGGTTCGGCGGGGCGGGCGATACGTGGTCGTCGTGCGAGATCCCACAGATGTGTTTAATTCATTTTATGAATTTTTGCCCGCGTACTTGGGCATCGAACGCGGCGCGATAACGCCGGAAGAGTTTGCAGACGCGATATTCGCGGGGGCGAGCCACAGCGGTGGCTTCGGCGAGCACTATCTTAGCTGGTTTGATGCGCGCGCGGAAAATCCTGAAAACGTCCTCATGTTAGCATATGAAGACATGAAAAGTGACCTTGGTGCGGTCGTGGATCGAATCGCGGCGTTCATGCGCATTGAGCTGGACGCCGCGTCGCGCGCGCTCGTGCTCGAGCGCTCGAGCTTTGCGTACATGCGAAACAATCCTAAATTTGACGACCACTTGGTTCGCGGGAAAGTTGCCAAGCAAATCGGCCTACCACCCGATTCCAACTTTACCGTAGGCAAAGTACGCGATGGTGGAGGCGTCGTCGGCGATGGTGCACGTAAGCAGCCGTTAGCCGTGCGCGAAGCGATTCAAGCGAAATGGAGCGCGCAAATGGTCCCGCGCGGGTTCGCCTCTTACGACGACTTCCGCGCCGCGCTTCACCTCTAGCTCACAGGTAACGTAATGCGTAGTCGTATATCAGTGTTACACTGTATTTGTAGTATTGTCACATAGCACGTTCGACTGCGTAAACCACAGTCCAAGTCCTACCGCGTCTCGATTGATCGGTCCCGCGTCGTCGGTCTGTTAATCGCGTATCACGACGACGCGGGATCATTTCTTTCCCGACGACCCAACGCCACTGGATCAGAGTTATAGCTCGAATACCCAGTGCCAGAATTGTAAGTAATACAACGATCCGTTATCGTTGGCGTAGTAACGCGACCCGTTCGATTTCGAATACGCGATCGACAAAGAACGATAAAGCCTCGTCAGCATCGATGCGCGCTTCTACAACTGTAATCGCGAATCACGACGACGCAAACGACGACGACGCACAGTGGTACGACGTCCCAGAGCTCGAATTCGTCCCAGCGGGCGTGGTGTACGAGTTCCCTTGCGAATTCGTTCCAGAGTACGAGCTTGCTTTCGACATGATTCCGCTGGCGTGGCGTGAAGTGTCGTAACTTACGGAACGCACCGCACGCCATCGTCCCGCGCGCGCATGTTCGCCGCCCGCGTGCCGTCGCCGTCGCAGTCGACCGCACGCGCCTCGCGCACGCATCGTCGAACGTCGCGCCGCGGACCTCGCGCGACGGCGACCGCGGCGGCGATGCCCGCCGTCGGCGAGCGGCGCGAGTATCTGCTCACGCACAAGGGTGACTTGAGCAACTTGACGCTGCGCGCGTCGTCGGCGTGGTCGAGCGAGCCGTGCGCGTGCGATGCGGTGCGCGTGCGCGTCAAAGCGATTGGGTTGAATTTTGCGGATGTGTTCACGTGTTTGGGTCTCTATAACGCGGCGCCGGATGGGGCGTTCGTGCCCGGGTTGGAGTGCAGCGGCGTGGTCGTCGAACGCGGCGCGGACGCGACGGGTGTCGAGGTTGGCGATAAGGTCATGTGCGTGACGCGGTTCGGAGCGTTTGCCGATCACGTGGAGGTGCCCGCTGCGCAGGTTCAGCCGTTGCCCGCGCCTTGGACATTTGAAGAAGGTGCGAGCTTTCTCGTGCAAGGTTTGACGAGTTATTACGGTTTGAAGGCGCTCGGGGACGTCGGCAAAGGCAAGGTTGTTTTGGTGCACAGCGCCGCGGGTGGTTGTGGGCTGATGAGTTTGGGGATCTGCCAGCGCGTCGGCGCCAAGGCGGTGGCGGTGATTGGAAATGGGGGCAAAATTGCGACGTTGCGCGAACGGTTTCCAAGCTTTCTACAGGAGGACGCAATAATCGTTCGCGATAGAAATCGATTTGGCGAGCAAGTGCGCGAGGCATGCGACGCTATTGGCGCAGAGGAGGGTGTTGATATCGTATTCGACGCCACGCTTGGGGACTTTTTCCAGGGTGGTTGGGATAATCTCGCGCGCGGTGGACGATACGTCGTGTACGGCGCCGCCGATTTGACGCCTTCGGGCGACTCTATTGGCATCGTCGGCTGGATCAAGCTTGCTTGGAAATTTCTGCGACGCAAAAAAGTAGACCCGTTGAATTTGCCCGGGGAGAACAAAGGCATTTTAGGCTTCAATTTGATTTGGCAATTCGACAAGGCGGCTGAGTTGATGCGACTGCTCGATGAGCTAAACGCGTTAGATTTACCGGCGCCAAAGGTTGGCGCGACGTTTGATTTTGAAGATCTTCCGAACGCCTTGAGATTGTTTCAAACTGGTCAAACGACCGGGAAAGTTGTCGTTCGTGTGTAGCTCGTGAGATTATAGATTGTTGGTTTTAATTTGTTACTCGTGCCGCCCATGTGTAAAAGCGTCCCCGACGACTCGAACGACATAATGAGACGATGATACGGTTGTTTGCGACGCTTTTGGGATTTTTACTCATGAGTTTAGGTATGACTGCTCACGCGACGCGAGTGACGACGAATGTTTACAACAAATCTGACGGCACGCTTGAAGTAACGACGACGCATTCCATCGCCGGGACCTCCATCAACGCCGTTTGGGCAGGATAAACGTCCAATATGCGCGAATGGTGGATGTCACACGATAGAAAAATCGCGGTCGGTGTGTAATATACTACAACATGTTTGCCATGTCGCGTTCGCTAAACGCTCGCTATGCGATCCGTCAATTCTTCTATGCGGGCGTCAATCATCGAAATAATTTTATCGCCGCTGCTATACATGCCGGTGCGCATCAGATCCCCTCGTTCGGTGACGAGCCTACGAACCTCTTTCTCCGCGGCGCGAATCTCTTGAAGCGACGCGGCGTTGCTTGTGTGACGAATGGGGGCGAAATTTTCAACATGGTTGAAATCGCCATCTTCAGCTCGCATGGCGCCGCGCGACGGATGGTCATCACCAAAAACCGTCGACGTCGTCAGTGGCTTGCTCGGTCGTGAAGTCTTGAGAGGTTGCACGTATGACGCACTTTGGAATGCGCCACCCGCGGCAACAGCGTTGACATCAGCTCTAAAACTCGCCATAAACGCATCCGATTCGGCGCCTTCGCCGGCGAGCATTTCACTGATAAACTCATTCGCGCTCGGCGCCGCGTGCGCGCGACTCGAAATATTAATCCCGGCGCGATCAATCGCCCGTCGCAGATGCGTGCGCTCACGCTCAAGCGCCACGACTTGACGCGCCATTTTCGTGAGCTGACCCTTGTACCGTTCCTTTGATTGCGATTCTTCCAGAGCGCGCGCCTCCGCCGCTTCGCATCGAGGCGTCAGCCGCGCGAGCTCTGCCTGTAATGCCGCCTCACTCGTTTCCAACTGTGCCTTCTTGTGCGCAGCAAACGCGCCTTCAATCTCAATGACTCGCGCTTCAGCGTGCTCGAGTCGACGATGCAACGCATCACGTTCTCGAATCGCCTCTTTCGCCTTGTGCTTTTCCATCTCCACTCGGTGCTCGCTTGACTCGACGTTTCTGCGTACGACGTCCCTCGCTTCATCCTGCGCCCTCGCGGCGTCGCGCTCGAGCTTATTCTTACGATGTTCAATACTCTCTTCCAGCTCTACGAGCTTACGTTCGCGCATTTCAAGCGCGTGCGCTGCATCCTTGAGCTTGCGCTCCATCGTCGCCGCGCGCTGTGCGGCGTCTTCTGCGTCCCGCGCTCGACGCGTCTCGCGAACGCGCCACTCGTCTTCTAAAATCTTCATTCGCGCCGCTTCTTTGTCGCGAAGTTCGTCCATGAATGCGTTCATGTGCTGGTGTTTCCATACTTCAAGGTCGTACGCAACCTTGTATTCGACGCCCGAGCGCGGGTCGCGTTCTCGGTCTCGGTCGGGCGACGTCCCGACGACCAAATGACGCGTCTGCGCCTTCGCCGTCGGCGCCGGTGGCTTCACAGTGCTCGGCACAGGCACAGGGGATACGGCTGCATCTATTGACGTCACACCACGTCGCGGTGACGCCGGCGAGGATAGCGTTCCGCGCTCATCCAATCGCGCCGTCACCCGCGCAAAGCCGACGACGTCGCCCGCGTCGTTCGTCGCCTCCACTCTAAAACGCACCTCGGGCGCGTGCACCAACTCATCGAGCGCAACAGCGGCGCTGGCAACGTTCGACTCGTCGTTCACCGCCCACAGGTCGAGGACGATGGTCGGCGCGCGCGCGAGTGCCGCTGCGAGCGTCGCGGGCGCACACGCGAATTCAACTCTGGCGGCGCCGTCGGGAAACGGAGCGACGTCTCCACCGCGCATGACGCGCGTCGATCCCGTGCGCACCATACATCGCGCACGCGCACGTTCGAGTCCGATTATATTCGCCAACGCGTCATCCGCACCGATGTTTGCGGCGAAGCGCGACGCCGTCGATGTACCTTTGATTTTAGCGCGCTCGAACGATTCCAACATCACGCGCAACGCAAACGCGTGTAGACGACCAGACACCTCCGCGTTTGGCTCACGAGGCTGGCGGCGGATTGCAAATGGCACGGCGTTCGCCTCCTCATCGACGTCGTCATCGTCGACGTCGTCGTCGTCATCGTCGACGACGTCGCTGACATCATCCACGTCGTCGACGTCGTCGATTTTGGCTTCGCATTCGGCCGCGCGACGTTCTTCGCGTCCAACGCCTTGGCGCACCACATCCTCATCTCCACCTCCATCACGCGCGCTCCCGAGCACGCGCGATTCCACGCGCACTAAAACCTCCACCCCGCGCCCATCGCCACTCCCAGTCGCGGTCGTCGCGCCGCGCAACGGTATCCACCGCTCGCTCCGGCTCCGCGACGCCGTCGTTCTCGCGCCCAGCTCATCCTTCCCAATCCCGCTCGGAATCACACAAAAACCATGCTTCACCGCGCCATCGCGCGACGCACACGTGACTTTCACCACCGCATCGCCTCTGGCGAGTACGCGCGCGCGCGCTGCGCTCCGGCGCCACGTCAACGCCGCGCCCATGGGGTCCCCAAACGACACCTCACGCTGCGACGCATTCGACGCCCGTCTCGTCGTCACCTCGCGCCGTTCGCCGTCAAACGTCGCCGCACACGCGAGTTCCGACAACGCGCCATCGCCGTGCGCGACGCGCGCGCGGTAAATCGTCAGCGTGACCTCGTGCACGCGCATGATTGTGACGAGCGATGACCGTTGACTTTTCGTGTCGTCATTCGTTGACGCGCATCATGTTAACACTCTCCGGCTCAGCGACCGCGCGCGGGGCGTCGATGGCGACCGGCAGTGCGACGGCAGCGTCGCTAGCGTCGTCGTCGTCCGCGGCGCGCGCGAGTACGGTGATGACGACGGCGATGCGCGCGCGACGGCGAAGCGATGGATGTGTCGCGATGCATTCGCGTGGATTAATGCGCCGGACCAACGCCGCGGGTGCGACGCGTCGTCGACGCGCGACGCGAACGGCATCGTCAGCGAGCGGTCAGTCGAATTTTGATAAGGAAGACGTCGCGCAGTGGGTCGAACGCGTGCGTAAGGAGCCTTGGGACGCGCGCGCGAAGACGTGGCGCGAGTTTTTCGCCGCTCGAGCCAACGTCGCGGTGCTCGAAGTCGACGTCGATAGCGAAACCGTCAAGGCGAACGAAATTGAAACGCATGGATTGAATTTCCCAAAGGATACCGCCGAGGCATGGTCGCGGGTGAAGGCGAATAGCGTGCGATTTCGGCAAAACTATCTGGCGGTGGCGTGCGCGAGCGCGCTTTTTGGATGCGAATGCGCGGCGTTTGGCGCAGCTTTGGTGTGCTTTTATGCGTTCGCGGCGTTTAAGAGTGACGTTATTTTGGGTGAAATTGCTCTGGCGACGGATGGGAAGTTGGCATGGAACGCCACGCGCGTGGCTGGGGTGAATCGTGCGACGGCGCAAAAGGCGACGTTGGCGCTCGCGGTGGTTTTATTCGTGCTCTCAGACGCCGCGGCCAACGTCTCGGCGCTGTTCCGGTCGATGATGACGGCCTTTATGATTGCTCTCGCGCACGCGGTGTTACGTCCGATTGACTTGAAGGGTACATTGACGGATATCATGAAGGATTTGAAGGGGGCGAAGAGTAAGGAGGATTTAGCGCGCGCCGCCGAAGCCGGCGTGAAGGGCTTCAAATCGTGGTGGTCGAACAGACGCGACGCCGAACCCGTACCCGTAGTCGTCGTCACCAAGGACTCTAGACGCGGCGCGGCGCAGCAACAACAGGGCAATCAACAAGATCCACCGCGTCGACGCGAAAACGGTGAAGGCGCGATTGATGTCGAAGGCCGCGAAGCCCCCAATCGTAAATTTTTACCCTGAGAAAATGAATATTTGCGTACATCACACGTGAGAGCTAAGATCGCGACGCGATAGTACACAGGTTTTTATAAATCTTCCTTGCCCACGTTTTCGGCATCGCTTGGAAAGTACACCCCTTCCGCGCTCATCCACACCGAATTCGATCCTCCCGCGCTCGACGTGCCCATCACTTCCTGGTGTCCCGCGATGGGCCGGCCGAATTTCACGTTGTGCGTGCACAAGTACGCCCCCGTATCCACGTGTCGAAATCTCACCTTTTTCCCTCTCACCCAACTCGCGCCCGCACCGGACGTCACTTCTACCACCCAATGATCACCCGTGTCGCTCGTGTCGTCGTTTCCGTACGCGCTCACCTCTTGATTCCCGCTCAACGGCGACCGGTGCGCGTGCGAGTGCAACCACGCGCGCGTGTTCGCGTGCTGCAATCGAATCTTCGCCCCGTGCGCGAATCCGCGGCCGCGCTCGCACGTCTCGTCGTGCGCCCCGTGCACGATCCAGTACGTGTCCGTCTCCCCGCCGTCGTTCGCGATCGCCGTCACCGATTGTTGACCGCTGCCGGATGCGTAGGCGATCGGTTGCGAGTTGAGCGCGAAAGATGTCGCGGCGTGCTTGAGTTTCAGCGCGCTGCCGCACGTGACGAGGGCATCGACGGCGTCGGCGGAGACGATGTGCGCGAACGCGGCGAGGCACGCGAGGGCGAACGCGGCGGCGGATGTGCGGCGACGCATCGTCGTGGAGCGTAATGAAGCACGCATCGTGATCTGCGTCGCGCGCGTTGACGTCGCGCGCGCTCGGGATGTCGCCGTCGTGGATGGATGTATGTGAGTCTAGCTATGAAATAGTGTGAAATATGTACACGTGTCGTGGTCTACGTATCTATTTGTCGCCGCATGGAGTCGTCGTCGTCGCCGTAAGCGGGTATTAAAACAGGCGTTCCGGATTGGCCAACGCGCGTTCGATGCGAACCTCTAACTCGTCTGGCGTGGCAATCCACGTGCGAGACTGTTTCAACAAGTCTACTTCGCGCGCTTGACGACGCAGCGACATGGCGTGCTCGCGCTGGCGGCGATGACCCGCAATAATGCGTAACTTGCGTTCCTTGGCGCGTTTCATCTCTTCGAGCGTCTTTGACGCTTGTCCCGCGCGCTCCACCCGCTCCGCCGCCTTCACCTCCAATCGAGCCGCCTTTTGCGCCTGAATCTGCGCTTGCGCCTCAAGCCTCGCGCGTTCTTTCTCCTGCGCGCGCGTTTCGAAATCTTCCCGCCACTGCTTACGTAAACTATTCACTTCCGCGCGCCAACGCTTGCGGTCGGCGAGAAACGCCGCGTCTCGATCACCCTTCTCATCCCGCACCCCACCCGTCGTTGTCGCCGCCGTCGACGCGTCTCCAGCGCCCGCACCAGACGCACGCGTGACGTGTATCATTCGCACCGCGCTCGCATCGCCGTACGCGCGCGCACAGCGTCGCGCGCTCGAGCGAATCGTCGCCAGCATCATGAGCCCTCACCCCAGCGCCTCTCGCGTCCTCTCGCGCACCGCGCGCGCGCCACCGCCGAATGCGCGCGAGCTCACACCCCGCCGCGCGCACACACTCTCGCGTTCGTGCGTTCGCCGTCGTCGCGCTGATGCACGGTCGCGCGCGCGTCGCGGTTTGAGGGTGCACGTAAGCAAGGTTTTAAGCGAAGCGAAATTCAATCGTCATACATACGCGCGCGTGACGACGTCATGGCGAGCATGAAGCGACAGCGACGCGAGGTACGCATTCGCCATGACGTATTCGCGCGATGTGTGCGCGCGCGAGCGATGCGGCGCGCGCGGTCGGGGGGATGTCGCGATTGCGATGGCGTCGTGGATCTTGAAATGATGTGCGCGCGCATTCGCGCGCGGCTGGTGGTGCGGCGTGACGACGACGCGGCGAGCGAAGGAGCGAGCGATGCGCGCGTGCGTGCGTGCGTGTACTGACGGTGTGTGTGTGTGTTCGTGTGCGCGTAGGATGGGTCGCACGGCGGCGACGGACCTTCGCCAGAGGATTTGCGAGAGTTGCGAGACGTGATCATTCATTGCGACGGTTCCGTGAACGTGTTGGGTGGATTGTCCAAGGATGTCGCTCGAGATGTCCCGGTGTTGTGCGAGGAGGCGACGACGTTCGTGATGGAGTGCGTGAATGAGCTTCCGGTGAAGACTCCGGTGTACGCGACGTTGGTCGGGCTGATCAACGCCGAGGCGCCAGAGTTTGGTGAAAGCGTCGTGTCGACGACGACGGATGCTTTGAACGAGGCGCTCAAGGCGGAAGATTTAAGTGCGCGGGTGCGAGCGAGAATCTTGACCCGTTTCTTGGTGATGCTCAGCGCGGTTGGCGTCGTAAAGTCGGATGAGGCGATTGGTTTGTTGGAGAATATGTTGTTGCACGCATTGGCGGAGGCCAAAGGTGGTAAAAAAGGGTGGCAGCCGCGCGCGGATTGGATCGCCTACGTCGCTTTGGCTGCTGTGCCTTGGGGCGGGGAGTTCTACTCCAAATCTGAGTACGTGAATCAGTTTGAGAATGTGCTCGACTTGGCGGACGAGTACGCGAAGAAGCGCACGGCCAACCCAGATTCGGCGACGACCATCATCAAGAGTGCAGATGGCAACGAAATCGATTGGTTCATGGAGATGCATGCGCGATTGAGCGCCGCGCGTACCAACCAGCAATGGAACATTCTCTCCATCCCTGCCATCGCCGAGCCGTTTGTTGATGCGCTCGCAAAAACGTCCAACGCGCACGCGTTGCCGATGATTGAAATCACTACCATCGCGTACGCCAATCATGCCGAGGCATCTGCACACTACCCGGGTCGTTCCATATTAAGGTAAGATTGAGTAGAGACAACGCGCATGTCGTGTTTGTACTCGCAAATGGCGGTGAAGAATCCGTATATATCTCGTTAATCCCCTGACCTCGTGCTGATATGAAACAATGTACAATTGCTGAGCCATGGCAGTGCTTGGGCTGTGTTTCTTCGCGTGATTTGCAGAATGACTGACTAAGATTTCTCGTACCCGTTCGTAATTGTGTAGAATTCTCGATTCAAACTTCACCGAAGGCACTGGAAATCCAGACGCCTGGGGCCCGCTTGAGCGATTCGTCGCTGAAGAATACATCGTGGACACAATTTGGGCGTTCGAACCTGGTTACCGCCGTGCGGCGGTTATCCCCGCCACTGAGCAACTTGCATCGCTTCCGCTTCCGTCTGATCACCCCGAGCAGTGTCAGTTTATGGTGGCTGAGACATTGTTTGCTGAGATGTTGGCGTTGCCCAAGTCGTCGTTTACGCCGGTCTTTTACCACATCATCATTCAAGACTTGTGTAAGATTATCCCTACGTTTCCGCCCAAGATGGCGAAGACTATGGGGGCCATGTTCCGTGCCATCGATAGAATGGATGTTGGCGCGCGAGATCGGCTTTCTAACTGGCTAGCCCACCAAATATCGTGCTTTGACTTGGTGTGGCCGTGGTCAAGCTGGAAGCACGTGATGGAGCAAAGCGAAGATGCGCCGCAGCGCATGTTTTGTCGCGAGGTTCTTCGTAAGTTATGCCAGCTCAGTTTTGTTGAGCGCGTACAAAAGTCCCTCATCGAAGAGTTACACCCGCTTTTACCAGCTAACGTCGGATTGAACGCAGAGTACGTCAACGCGGCGGCTCAAGAAGCTGTTTTCGGTGAGTTGCAGAGCATGTTGGCGGCCAAGCAGCAAGGTCCTGAGGTCTTACAGTGGCTCGCTAGTGCTGGGTACGCCAAGGCAACTCCTGAAGTTTTGCTTCGATCCCTTGCGGTTGCCGTGCTTGAGCGCGGGCAAAAGTGCATCACACACCACGACGTCCTTCTCAAGCGCTACGCTTTGCCGTTGCGTGAATTGGTCGAAAAAGTGGGAGGTGAAGTTTTAGTGGATGTGGCGGCTGGAGTGTGGCAAGGTCATCCGCAGATGGCGCCCATTGCGGTTGAACGATTATTAGCTCTTGAATTAGTACGCCCGGAAGCGGTGGTGAACTGGCTGCTTCAGCGCGCGACGATGTTTGGCGAAGGCAACACGTATGAAATCGCCAACGTTGTCTGCGGCTTTGTCTGCGCAAACAAGGCTGAAGCCATAGGCAAGCGTCAGTCTATAATGAACAAGCTTCGAGAGGCCGAAGCTGAAGCATCCGGTGCGGGCGCCGCGGCTGAAGATCTCGCCGCACAAGGTAGACATTTTGAAGCGCAACACGCGCAAGCCGCCGAGGCGCGCGCCGTGGACGACATCGCCGTGCACCAAGCCGCGCTAGCAACAGCCGATGCCCCGGTCGAGCACACATCCGCCGTTGTGCGCGAAGTATGCTTGAACTTGTGCGGAGGTCTCGTCAAGGGTGTTTCTAGTGGTGCATCAGTCGCCGTAGCAGACCGCGTGCTCGCCCTCGTACGTGACCACCGCGCCGAGCTCGCGCTCGACGCTGACGCGATCATCAACGCCGCCGGTACGAAGAAGGCTGCCAAGGCAGCCGTTGCTGCTGCTCTCGGCGTGCCGCTTTAATAGACCTACGCGAAATCACCCCCGTAATAATACGAGTCAGGGCCTGTTCTCTCGTTCCTTTGTCTTCACTAACTAACGCGAGCACTCAAAAGTACGCGCGCGCCATTCGCGCGCGTGCGCTCCGTACGGTCTCGCGGCACGACATGAAAAAACAGAAATTAGGCACCGCGGCGTCGGAGGCGACCAATGCACCGTCGACGCGTCCGCGCCCGCGCCTCACGCTCGATAGCTTCATGGCTTCTATGGCTGCCAGAGAAATCCATCGGAGACACGAGAGCAACACCAAGGCGCCTACGCTTCGCGACGCGAAAGGGCTCCCACCGTGCGATACGTACCCTCTCACGCCGTGCCTTGTCATTGACGAGGACGCGGTGAAGTTCAACGTGAACTCGATGTTCGACTTCACGCGTGCTCTGAACGACGCCGAGGCGCTGCACAACGACGACGACGGAGACCGCTGGAGACCGCATTTAAAGACGACGAAGTCATCTAGAATATGGACCATACTAATCGAGCGTGGCGTTCGGCGATTCAAAGTTGCGACAAGTTTAGAACTTGAAGTTCTCATACGGACTATACGGGCCTTTACAGACGCGAGGAGTCGAAGCCGCGACTGTGAAGAAATCGTCACCTACGACGTGCTCTTAGCGTATCCTTTAGCGTCTCCAGCGGCATGGTCCATGTTGGAAAAGATATTAAAAGACAATGATTGTAGCTCTGAGAGTGGGCCGATTCGTGTTTCCGTATTAGTAGACTCTCCGGACGCGTTTCGTGAGGTACCAGACCACATGTTCGTGTTCGCTGACTTGAATCTCGGCATGAACCGAACAGGATCTACAGATATCGAGAACTTTATTTACAGTTGTGCAGAATACTTTGGTGAACGCCTTGTCGGGGTGTCGATGTACGAAGGGCAGTATGCATCCGAAAGCAGCGACGGTATACATGATACGGACCACGGTTTAATGAGGCAGACTTCGTGCGATTCAACGTACGAGAAATTCATGAGTGCCCTGGAGAGTGCCGTTTCGAGATGTAAATCAAGTCAGTCGACAAGTAAAGCAAATCAAGCGTTTTCTACGTCGGCATCGCGTGGGTTTGAAGTGCTCACGAGTGGGACTCCTTCATTCGTTCCCGCGCTCAAATCGAAACATCTACGCAAACTGGCGTCGATGGGACTTACCCACCGCGTATCTCCAGGAACTGTCGTACTACACGACGCACGAGGTGCGCGGCAAAATCCAGGCATGTTTCAGCACGCATGTTTCGTCTTGGCGACGATTGTATCCAAGCCAACAGAACATTTGGTCACCTGTAACGCCGGAAGCAAATCGCTCGCGTGCGAAAGTGGCAATCCCGCCGCCTTCGTCGTCAATCACCCAAATTGGGTGCCAATGTCCCCAAGCGAAGAACACCTACCAATCTTCATCGGCGACTACGACGAATGGCAGCGCGTCAAGCGTGGCGACCACATTCTCCTTGTCCCCGAGCACGCGTGCCCGACGGTGTCCATGTACTCCAAATACGTCGTCAAAAACACCGTCGCCGACGGCGAGCGCTGCATCCAAGGCGATATCGATGCGCGCGGGCGCCATTTTGGATTCGTCAACGCTCTTAACTCCTAGTCTTGTAGTCGTAGATCGCAATAGCACTCATTAAATCCAAATCCACGGTGCGCCGCGAAAGAACGGTGTGGTCGCCTAAGCCTCGAAAACCCTCAATTTAGGGTTTTGACCTCCAATCGACCAATCATGACCAGGGACCCCCACTGACACCTCGACCATTGGGTGCCCCTGTCGCGACGCCGCGCCGTCTCGCCGACACTCGACGACGCACGATGTACGCCGCGTTATCCTCCAAGCTCTCCACCGCCACGCTGCGCATCGCGCCGCACCACCGCGTCGCCGACGCCAAGCCGCGCACCGCCGTCATCGAGTGCGCGCACAAAAAAGGCACGGGCTCCGTCAAGAATGGCCGCGACGGCAACGCCAAGTACTTGGGGGTGAAGAAATACGGCGAAGAGAAGGTCACCACGGGGTGCATCATCGTGCGCCAGCGCGGGAACAAGGTACGTGCTATGCGGTCGTTGTGTGTGTCGTCGGTGGTGTCGTCGTTCGCGGTGCGAGGGGGCGCGGCGAGGCTCGCGCGCGCGGCGCGCGCTCTGGATAAACCCCGAGCGCGCGAGGTTTGCGAGCTCGAGGCTCTCTCGCGCGCGCTCGGCGTCGCATCGCGCGCGCGTGAGATGTCATGTCGTGATTATAGTGTGTGTTTCGTCGTTCTTTGACTGACGTGTGGTGTGTCAACGCGTTTTCGTACACCGCGCTATATAGTTTCACGCGGGCGACGGCGTGGGAACTGGGAAGGATTTCACGCTCTTCGCGTTGCGCGACGGCGAAGTCCACTTCAAGGTTGGTGCTAATAAGAAGAAGTTCGTCACCGTCGTCGATGCGGTGAACCGTAGTGGCCGGGCTGATGGTCAGCCCACGCGTAAGGATAAGCGTGCCGCCATGTACAGCCCGCGCGCCGTCATTCGCGCGGCGGCCGAGGAGGGCATCGCCCCGGCGGGCGTCGAACGCGTCGACGCGCGTTAAAATCAATGCCTATGCGTGCCGCGCCCGTCGGCGGTCCACGCGTCCGCCGTCACGCGCACATTCATTATCATTCATTTGCGTATACTCATAGCTTTATTACCCGTAGCCTTCATGTAAGTGTTTTCACGCTCCACGTTACCGCCGTCCCGGTCCAGCAGCCGCAGTGACGTCGAAGCGCCTCGTCACAACGATCGCCACTGCTCGTCGCGACGCTCGCCACCGCCGCGATGTTCACCGCGTCATCATCGACGACGATGACGTTATCGTCCCGATTCACCGCCACGCTGCGCATCGCGCCGCACCACCGCGTCGCCGACGCCAAGCCGCGCACCGCCGTCATCGAGTGCGCGCACAAAAAAGGCACGGGCTCCGTCAAGAATGGCCGCGACGGCAACGCCAAGTACTTGGGGGTGAAGAAATACGGCGAAGAGAAGGTCACCACGGGGTGCATCATCGTGCGCCAGCGCGGGAACAAGGTACGTGTGATACGCTCGTCGTCGTCGCGCGCGCGTAGAAGGGGGGTGTTGATTAATCGATGCAACGCAAACCCTATCTGACTGAGACGTCGCGTGTTTTCTTTGTTCATTGCGCGATAGTTCCACGCGGGCGATGGCGTAGGCACGGGTAAGGATTTTACCTTGTTTGCGTTGCGCGAAGGTGAGGTGTTGTTCAAGGTGGGCGCGAACAAGAAGAAGTTTGTCACCGTCGTGGACGCCGTGGACCGAAGCGGACGCGCGGATGGGTTGCCGACGCGCAAGGATAAGCGTCGCGCGATGTATACGCCCCGCGATGATTTGCGTTGGGCCGAAGAGAGTGGTACCGCGGTTGAAGTGAGAACGGTTGAGCCGACGGTGCGTTCAGCGGCGGCGGCGCCGGTGGCGCCTCCCAAGGCGCCCAAGGCAGCCAAGGCGGCCAAGGTGAAGACGTCTGGCGGGCCGCCGAAGGGTCAGTACCGCCAAGTGAACAAGGTTCGGTACGATAACCACGCTTTATTGGCGATGGATGCGATCATGGCGGCCAAGGGCGAGCTCAACCTCGAAGATTGCAAGATGTTGTACATCGACGTGCAAGATGGTGGCCGCGTCACCGCGACGGAGTGCGACACGCTCGAATTCGTCGCCAACGGTGGCGGCGGCAAGTACGCATACAAGTGCACCGAAGAGGCCAAGGCATATTTGCTCGAGCGCGCCGCGATGGAGCGCGTCAAGTTTGGCGAAGGTGGTGCGAGATAAAAACCGTCCCGCGTTTAGATGATCGCGTCGAGAGCGTCACTCGACGACACACTTTTACACGTATCGGTCGATGCTCGCGCGCATCCACCCATACATATTTTTACGCCACCATCACTCACAAAGTGCCGTAGTATTGTTTCCGTTCCTTTGTTATTCCAAGCAAAGCGCGAGTCTAAATTTCTCTGCTCCTCAAAAAAAAATACTCGTGTACACGCGAGACACACACAACAACCGCACTTGACGACGCGCGAGCGAACGCTCGGCGACGCATACGCACGCGCGCACACTTGCACGTCACGCCGCACGTTCACGCACCGTCGATGATGTCTTCGCACGCCACGGCGTCGCACGTGTCCAGCGCCGCGCGCACGGCGGCGCGCTTGCTCACGCGCCAACACCGTCGCGCGAGCGGCGCCGCGGCGTTGCGCGCGCCGTTGTCGACGACGACGACGACGCGACAACGCGCGGTGATGACGTCGGCGTCGGCCAAGGTGATCGATGGCAAGTCCATCGCCGCCACGGTGCGCGAAGAGGTGCGCGACAAGGTGGCGGCGATGAAAGCCAAGACTGGGAAAACGCCCGGACTCGCGGTGGTGCTCGTGGGCGAGCGCAAGGATTCGCAAACGTACGTTCGATCGAAGAAGAAGGCGTGTGAAGAGGCGGGTATTACGTCGTTCGGGACGGATTTGCCGGAAGATGCGACGGAAGAGGAGGTGTTGGCGGTCGTCGCGGCGTACAACGCCGACCCAAACGTGCACGGGATTTTAGTGCAGTTGCCGATGCCCAAGCACATTAACGAAGAGCGCGTGTTGGGGGCGATTGATTACGAAAAGGACGTCGATGGATTCCACCCGCTGAACATTGGGCGCCTGTCGCAGCGCGGACGCGAACCCTTGTTTGTGCCGTGCACGCCGCGCGGGTGCATCGAGCTCTTGGAGCGCACGGGTATTCCCATCTCGGGCAAAGAGGCCGTCGTCGTCGGTCGCTCGAACGTCGTCGGTACGCCCGCGGCGCTTTTGCTCCAACGTCGCGATGCCACGGTGACGATTGTGCACTCGAGAACGCCGAATCCTGAGGAAATTTGCCGCCGCGCGGACATCGTCATCGCCGCGTGCGGGCAAATGGAAATGGTCAAAGGGTCGTGGCTCAAGCCCGGATGCGCGGTGATCGACGTCGGTATTAACGCCAAAGACGACCCGTCGAAGAAACTCGGGTACCGTTTGGTGGGTGACGTCGAGTATGAATCCGCGGCTGAAGTCGCCGGGTACATCACGCCGGTTCCGGGCGGCGTCGGCCCGATGACCATCGCGATTTTGTTACAAAATTGCTTGGAAGGTGCTCAACGTGCGTACGGGTGCGAAGACTTGTAAGTTGGGCATTGTTCGGTGACGCGCGTCGGATGTGACGTTACGTGGTGTGCACAGAGGGACACACATTTGGTCGCGCACAAGACGCGAACCGAAAAACTCTCGAGCGCGGCGCTCAAGGCTCGAATACCGCTCGCGTGCGCTCGGAAAGTTGTCGATGGTATCGCGTATGTTCGGAAAACGTGTAAATTATAATACTAATTCACTACGTGGATACTGCCATGCAAAAAAACCTGCGCATGACCGGGATCGAACCGGCGACCTTCGGATCGCTCCAGAATTCACTGGGGAAGCATCATGTCACTTGGTATGAATCGTCGTGTATTCGTGTATACGTCACAATATGTCAACCAATGAAGGTCATCGTGAGTGTACGTGTAAGATATGAGACCGACGCTCTAACCGACTGAGCCACACGCGCTCGTGTAAACACCTACTTAAGTATGGGCGCCAAAGCACCCACACCGTGATATGCGATGTCGTACGACCAACCATCACGGGATTCCGCGACAAGTGTTGGGTGGGTAAAGTTATGGGTATAATAAATGTCGTTCGTCGTGGCGGCGGCGGCGACCGAACGACCACATCGCCACGGCCACGACGCCATTGACGCCTCGACCGGGCTTTCGACGTCGCGATGAACTACACCCAACGCGCATCGCTCGCGAGCGCCGGCGCGGTCCGCGCCCTTCGAACGCCCAGCGCGCGCCGCACGACGACGCCGCGACGCGCGGTGCGGCCGCGCGTCAAGCTCAACGATGAGCCGAAATTCGTGCGCGATACGCGCGATGAGGCGCGCGCGGGACAGCCCGCGGACGTGGGCGAACGCGATCATGAACTCGAGGCGTTTCGCGACGCCCTCACCGCGGGTTCGCCCGGTGATTCGCCCATGACGCAGACGCTGAATAAGGAGTTTGGGGTGGCGGGATTTATTCGCGTGCGCGACGGACGCGGGGACGCGACCAAGGTGACGCTGACGCATCCATCGGGGGCGTACGCCGAGGTGTACTTGAAGGGGGCGAATATCGTGTCGTGGACGTTGGCGTCGGGTGGAGAGGTGTTTTACGTCGAAGAGGGTGCGAGTTTTAAAAAGCACGCGCCGTTGGATGGCGGGAACCCTATTTGTTTTCCGCAGTTTGGCCGAGGCGGCGAACGACCTGGTTCGGTGCACAAGGCGTATCCGAAGATGCCAGCGGATGGGATTGCGTCGCAGATGGAGTGGCGTTTGTCGGAGAGCGGGAAGTACGTGGCGGACGATGGCACGTCGTGTCCATTTGTTGTGCTCGAGACGACGGATGACGACGCGTCGCGCGCCGTGTTCCCACACGCCTTTAAGCTTTCGATGGAGATTTCTCTCGAATATACGTCGTTGAAGATTAAAACCACGGTGTACAACACCGGACCGAATATGTTTGAGTATGCTTTAGGATATAAGGCACACGTTGCGGTGACGGACACGAAGGAAGGGGATGTGTACTACGTCGGCTTGAACGACTGCGTGGTGCTCGATAACGAGGCGCATCCGACGAAACCGCGCGTTCGGTTCACGGCTGATTTGGATCCACTCGAAGAGCGATGCTTTCAGTTGCAAGGTAAGACGGATAAAGTGTACTTGAACACGGAAGACCTAGGCACGGGCGTCGAAGTCGGCACCGGATGCACATTGTACGCGCAAAACGTGTCGGGCGAAGACGGATGCGTCGACCGGGCGGTGTTCTCTCCTTGGGACTCCTCCCCGAACACGTACCGTTGGTACGCGGGATTAGGCATAGGGAACTTTGGTAAGCTTAGAATCGCCAAGCCGGACTCTCGGGCGTCGACGGAAATTCGATACCACGTCGTAGACACGACGCCGAGCATTCGCATTCGCGAAGACGCCGCCGCCTACTTGAAGGTTTCTGCGTTGAACTCGTTGGCGCGACCAAAGTTTGACTTGAGTGGGTCGGAATTGCCGACGGATTTGCAGTAGTGTGTGCGAGCGTGCGGGCGTGCGAGCGTGCGCGTTTCTATGTGTTTGTGTGTAGTTTTATTACTAGAGAACGACGAGAAGTTTTATGTGTTATTAACATCCTCCTCATCATCATCCTCGCCGTCGCCCTATTCGCACTCTATAATAGTAGATCTATCTTTACTTGTCACCCTCATTCTTCGATGCCGCCGCCTTGGCCGCAGCCGCGTCGCCCGCGTATTCTCCAGGCGGCGCCAAGTCGGGCCAGTCCCCGCGACACCCGAATCGCACGTATAAATTCTTCTTCCCACACAATTGATCATCCGAATCCACGAGCTGTTTAATCCCACTCAACACTTGTGCCGCTACGACGTTGCCGTCAAAATCGCTATAATCCTTCACGACGACTCTGATTTCGCTCAGCTCGTACGCGTCCCGTTGAGGCGCCGAAACATCCGCGCCTTCGATATCCACCCACACCGTCATCGACCCAAATAACCACGCCCAGCAATCTCCTCGCGCCGTCGCGCCTCGCCCACCCCCACACGTCGCCACGCACAGGCGCAGAAACGTCGAGAGCTGCTCGTGCGCGCTGTTTTCAATCACCAACCGCGCGGCGTCGGCGTCTAAACCCGCGGCGCCGTCGCCCTCATCCGCCTCCACCGCCCCCACGGCTTCGCTACTCGCGATGAGCGCGGGCACGGACACTGGCGAATACTGCAACTGTGTCGCGAGCGCCCGCGCGACGGCGTCGTTCGCGCGTTCGTCGTCACCGACGACGACGACGGATATACCCTTGAGCGCGTTGGCGACGCTTTCGCCCAAACCAACCTCCGTCGCGAACGCTACGACGCCGCGGGCGCGCCGCGGGCGCGCCGTTGTGGATGGCCGCGCGCGTCGCGTCGATGCGCTCGCATCGCGCGCGTGGCGCGCGGCGACGACGCGCGCGCGCGGCGTCGTGAGAGATGTCATGCTCGAGCGGCCGCGCGGCGCGCTGTGTGGGTCGAGCGAAAGTCAATCCACATTCATTCCTGCGTGAGGCGCGTGATTTCCGCGCGCGTGGCGCGAACGCGCGCGCGGAGTGAATTTTCTCGAGCGCGTGCGTCGCAGAGGATGGCGAGCTTGCGCGACATTTTTTCTTCATGAAGGCGCGCGTTGCGTTGAAGCCGTTCGGCTCGAGCCGCCGTCTCGCTCGCGGCGACGGCGGCTTCACGAATTCGACCTCGACGACGTGCGGTGGTGCCTTCACCGCCGGTGTGGAACATGAATTGCTGCAAACGTTTGCTCACGCGTAAGAGCGCGACTTCGGTGGTGCGTGCGGTGATGTCTTGAGATTGTAAATCGAGCGTTTGGATGTCCCATTTCGCGCGCTCGATGTCGTCTCTCGTCGCCGCGTTGGCGCTTTCGGCAGTCAATTTCGCCGCGTATGCCGCACACAGCGACGCGTTGAGGGCGTCTATTTTCGATTTTGACGTGAGCACGACATCACCACGTTCGAGCGCTCGAACTGCGTCGCGCGAGTGAATCTCCACGTAGCCGCGCGTCGTGGACATTGGGCATTCGACGTCAAACGCTCTCGCCCGTCTCGCGCGCCGCGCCTCAATCGCCGCCGCGTCCCGCGCGATCGCTCGCTCACGCGCATCGCTTACGTCTCTCTCAAGCTCGTGCATGCGCGCAACCGTCGCATCGTACGCCGTCTGTGCGTCGCGAAGATCCCGTTCGAGTGCCGCGCGCTTGGCTCGAGCCGACACCAATTTGTCCCACCACCAATCGTCCAATCCTTGCGGGAACACCGCCGACCGCGTCGCCATCGTCGTCGTCAATGTCGAATCATGGTTTACGTGTTTAGAAATCCCACTTTGCGTCTCGTACAGACTCAACAACGCATCGAAATGCACGCGAGACGCTGGATTGTCTTGCACGTCTCGCCGAAACGCTCGCCGAGCCGTTTTCACCGCGCGCCTCGCGGCCTCCAGCGCTCGAGCGCTCGCATCCACGCGTGATGCGTGTGTGTCGACTTTCGCGCTTTTTTCATGTACTTCATCGTTGTTATTTTCTTCAGTGCCGCCATCCCGCGCGTCGTTATGGGCATTGAAATCTCCGGCGAGGACGCGGTCGTGGAGCCGAGCCGCGAGCCGAGCGCGCCAGACGTCGCATTGTAAAATGTCAAACTCAACCTTCTGTCGCGCATCTCGTAATCCACGCACACGCAAATCAAATGTGGTGGTCAGTTCGCTAGCGTCTTGAATTAAACGTCGAATCTCGGTGCGCACAGCGACGCGGCGGGCTTCGCGAGCGTCGCTTTTGGCTTTAGCCGCGGCGCTGAATTCAGCGCTGACGCCATCCGCTTCAGAGTTTTCTTCCTCTTCTCTCGCGCTGGGTCCGTCATTTTCATCGACGTTCGCGTCGATGCCGTCTTCAAACAAGCTCATCGTTTGCCGTCGGTCGCACGCTTCGGGGTCGATATCGCCGGAATCATCCACGACGTCGTCGCCCATCATCGCTCGAAGCGTCGCCAGCGAATCCTCAGCTTTGGCTCCGAGCGACGTCGACGTCGACGTCATTGCCGCTGAAGCTATGCCTGCAATATCAACGCATCCATGTAAATCGAGACATTGATCTAAATGAAACTCATCGTCGTCGCCACCGTTATTGCAGTCGTCTTGTAACGTCTCGCGCACGGCGGCTGAATGCCACCACTCCGCGAGCGCGTCTCTTGACTCATCATTCATCGACGACGCGTGCGATGATTCGGCGGCGTAGTCATCATCACGCGACATTAACGCTTGTGCCGCGCGCACGCGTCTATCGATGGAACGCAAACGATCAATGATTTCAATCTTTTGAGCCGCCGCGGAGGCGTGTTCGGCGTTGAACGCACTTTTAGCCGAGTTCGACGCCTCGCGTAATAACGCGCACTGCGTCATCACACGTCGCGGGTAAATTAATTCGTGGCATGCATAGAGTAGTGATGATGCCGACGGTAACGATGTGTGCTCCCGCGTGACGTCCTCATCGCGCGCCGTAGACGTGGTAGCCGCGGCTGCGCGTTCGGCGACCCCGAGCTCGACCCGGCGCAAGACTCGCGTCTTCATCGTCTGTTTCGACATATCTGCGCGCATCACGTTCGATGGAAGATTCCAAACAGTGCACGCATTCGAGTCGCCGTCGAACTCTCGAATGGCGCGCGCGAATGTTTGCACGCCGGATGCGAGCGAGCGCACGGCGTCCGCGTTTGATGCGCGCCGCGCCTCCAGCGCCTCGCGCGCGTCTCGAATGATACACGACGCGTACGCGTCGTAAAGCAATTCAATCGCCGCCGTCGCGCATGCATCGATGACAACATCGACGCCGTGCGCGCGCGCACGCACCGACACGTCGCGCACGTCATCGCGAAGGTTGGCAAGTCTTTCTCTCAGCGCCGTCGCGTGACCGTTCATCTTCTTTCGCGACGCGGGGTGGAGCGACGGAAACGGCGCGTCCGCGACGCGAAATATGGAGCAACGTGTGCGAGTGTACGCGCGACGACGCGCGCTGATACGTGGTGCGCTCGCTGCACGCGCCGCCGTCGCCGTCGACGCCGAGAAAGCCGCACTTTGAAGGAACAATCTAAATTTATCTCTCTTATGAACGTCACCACGTGACCGACGAAAGCTATACACCGCGAGCGACTACGAATAATTGACTAGCGTCTACAAATCCTACCACACACACACGTACGACCGTGCGTGAGCTCCAAATCACATCATCCCGCTCCCGAACGGGTCATTCGGCCTCGATGACGTCCCCGTCGCGCCATCTTCCTCGCGCTGAATCTTTTCTCGCCTCTCTAAAAACTTCCCCACCGCCTGGTCCAACGCGTCCCTGCCCGTGAGCAGCAACCGATTGACCATTTCAGGATCTCGCTCGAGTCGCCCAGCGTCGAATTCCTTGCGCGCGCTCTCGCGAATGACGTCGCGCCAGAGCCGGCCGCGTTCGTCGCGCCAGACGAAGAACACCGACGCTCGGATCACCGCGCGGTATAAACTCAACGCTTCGGATCTCGTCGTGAGCAACGCGCGGCGCACGTGCGCTTCGTCAGCTTTTTGGTACGTGGCTTTAGTTTTATCCTGTCGATTCACGCCACGCGCGCGCGGTTAGTCGTAGGCGTCGGCGGAGGTGTCGTCGTCGACATTCATGGAGCGAGACGCACCAAGTTTGCTTCGATGATTTCGATCGCACGCGAGCCTTCGGGGTCGTCTTCGTTGATGTATGACGTGGATGTGGATGATATGTGACGCGTCGCGGCGCGCGGTGCGCGCGCGTGGCGATGTAGATGCCGCGCGAGGGATGGTAAAGTCATGGCACGCGCGCGGCACGCAGTGACGTCTGGACTTTGGATGGATGTGACAATGAATCTGGAATGTATTTTACTACATCTAACAAATGTGTGAGTCTAAATGCGTGCGCGTTATGTCGCGACTGGTGCGCCCACGCGCGGCTTCGGCAGCCTCGGCGCGCTCTTTTAAGTTTTTCGCCGAAGCGTCGCCAGTTTCGGCGACGAGCTGCGAAAACACGGAATTTGGATCCGCCAACATCGCCGCTGGAGAATCCATGGCGACGAGTTTGCCGGCTTCAAGACATACAACCTTGTGGTTTTCGATGATGGTATTGATTCGGTGCGCGATGGTGAGAATTGTGCGCGAATGGAACTCTTCGGCAATGACTTTTTGCATGTTGTCATCCGTCTCCGTGTCCACGCTCGCGGTCGCCTCATCGAGGCATACTATCTTCGTATCTCGCAGCATTGCCCGCGCCAGGCACAGCATTTGCCGCTGCCCGGCCGAGTAGTTTGACCCGAACTCTTGTACGGGAGCCTCAAGGCTTAAGCCTTGCTCGCTGATGAAATCCTTGCACTTGACGTGCTCCAGCGCAAACCACAGACGCTCGTCCGAGTATTGATTGAACGGATCAAGGTTGTATCGAATAGTGCCGCTAAACAGCACGGGGTCTTGCGGAATGCACGTGATTGCCGATCGCAAGCGCTTGAGCGAAATCGTAGAAATATCGATGCCGTCAATCCAAATGGATCCGCTCGCCGGTTCGCACAGGCGCCACAACGCGACGAGCAACGAACTCTTGCCGCTGCCCGTTCTTCCGCAAATACCGATTTTCTGGCCAGCTTCAACCTCGAAGGAAATGCCCTTGAGTACGAGCGGGAGTTCCGCGCGATAACGCATTTGTAACTTCTCTACTCGCAACGCGCCCGTCGTGGGCCATTCTTTTGGTGGGTCTTCGATGACGCCGTGCGTCGCCATGGCGCCTGTCGACTCTTCGTTTACGAGCTTTGTGTACTCATCGACGCGCTCGACGCTGACCATCTGAGACTCAAGCTCGGATACGATGCGAATCACCCAGGATAAAACGCCGGTAATATCAATCGCGTACGACAATGTCAACCCGATGAGCGCCGAATCGAGCGTATCGCGTTGGTACACGGCGATGGCGGCGACGACGAGCGTCATCGAGTTCCCGATAGTTTCCAATCGAACTGGCAACCAACGCTCGCAACCGCACTTTTGGGTGTAATCCGCGGTTTGGTTTATTCCAATTCTGCGCTCGTTTTCCGTGATAAATCGTTGTTGGTGACCAAAGGCTCGAATCGTGCTCAAACCGCCGAGCGTTTCGCCGAAGTGCGCAAACACGGGCGAGCCGCTGATGGCGTCTAAACGTTTCGCCTCGCGATAACCAGGTCTGTAGTATCTTTGAATGTAAAAGTAAACTCCGAAAATCGGAATGAGGAAGGGCATGAGTATCGGCATGACCCATCCCATGACGACGAGAGTGCCCAGCAAAAGCAAACTAAACGACGCAACGCTCGACACCGATTGACCGATGATGTTATCCAGCGCATTGGTATCCTTGCTAAATCGTTGAATAATTCTACCAAGCGGGGTGGTGTCAAAAAAGCTCAAGCGCGTGTTCATCACTGCATCTAAAAGTTGCAAATGCAAACCAGTCGCGGCAGTGAGCGACGCGATGACCCAAGCAAACGTTCGACCCCAGGCGACAACGGCGGAAATGACGCCTATGGCACTGTAACCACTGAGATAGACAGTTTGACCCAAATTCCATTTGCCTTGCGACCAGTAGGCGAGCCAAACATTGGTGAAGACGCTCAGCGCACGTTCGGCGATCGTGACAAACATCAGAATAGAGAATGTCCACGCGCCACCGCCCATGGCGTTGATGTACGCCTTGTAGACGTTCAATTTCACTGATCCTTCTTCGCGCTTTTCGAGATTCAACGTTGCCTTGGATGTTTGCGTGGCCATAGTCGCTTTCATGCCTTCACTCACTGCGGTATCAACCAAGTCTTCTTCTTTCGCCGCCTCAGCTTGTTGCGTGCCGCGGTAGGACTTCATCATCGCCTGAAACGTCGGCCCCTTCTCCATGAGCTGCGCGTACTTCCCGGACTCAACCACTCGACCATCCTTCATGACGAGAATGTTATCAGCAAACTCTGTGAACTGAAGCTGGTGGGTGACGAGAAGAACCGCACCGTTGCGCAAAACGCCCCGGATACAGCGCTTGAACACATCCTTGGCGACGTGCGCGTCGAGCGCCGACAACGGATCATCTAAAATTGCCAATTCGGCGTTGGCGTACACCGCGCGGGCAATGGCTGTGCGCTGTTTTTGGCCACCACTGAGAGTGATACCCTTTTCGCCAATTTCCGTATCGTCGCCGTTCGGTAAAAGACTAATGTCTTTCTCCATGCACGCCGCTTCGAGTGCTTGATGGTAATCGTTTTCATCATACACTTTCCCAAAGAGAACGTTTTCTCGGAGCGACATGGATTGCACCCATGCTGTTTGCGCAACGTACGACACTGTCGCATCCACGGTGACATCTGCGCCATCCGCGGCGACCATCTCGCCTAATAATGCAGAGATGAGCGCCGTTTTACCAGAGCCCACAGGGCCGACGACAATCGTCAATTCCCCTCGCTTGAGCTCGAGATCGATATCTTGCAAGAATGGGCCCTTCTTTTCTGCGGGCGCGACGTCGGACTCTTTCGCGCCTTCATCTTTGGCGTCAACTTGTTTCTTCTTGTCATCTTTCGGCGGCGCGGCGTTAGGATTGGACCAGTAAAAGTTACCACGCTTTATTCGCGCGATGACTTCACCCTTGTTCTTCTTCTCACCCGAGGTCGCACCATCCGCGACTTCATCAAGCGAATGCTTGCGAACGAATTCACGCTCGACTGTCACCGCCGAGGCCTCAGGTAACATGAAGTACTTTTGCAAACGATCCAAAGACACGATGGCGTCGGCGCACAACGCCAAGCATCGCGGGTAAAACATCACCGGGAAACGAAGTAAAGAAAACAACGTCAACGCCGGGAAAATAATATCCGCAGTCATCTCGCGTTTCATCACGCCGGCATACAACGCAAACACAGCGACAGAGACAATCGTAGGACCAGCCATCATGACGGCCGTGTTTAACGCGCCGACGTTGGCGACGCGCGTCGCGTGAACCATTTCCCGCTTGCGCACCTCGCTCACTTCGTGCTGTAACGACTGTTCCCATGCGTTGAGCTTTAAAATTTTAATGCCACTCAAGCCTTCGTTTTCCAACTTAACCCGGCGGTCGGTTTCTTTCGTCTGATCCTTACGATACGTGTACGTCAAGCCGTAAAAGTACTTTTGCAGCGGAATTAACCCGAGCATAATCGCCAACCCTCCGAACACGCTCCAGCCAATGTACGAGTACAACAACGCCATGTACCCTATCGTCTGCAGCAACCCACTCCAGAGAACATTGACAAACAACATCAAATCTCCCACGCGCATCGCGTCGAGCTGCATGTGATTCAAAACCTCCCCAGTCGTGCTTTCGCTTCGCCCGGCGCTCGACAGCCGCATCGTCTTTCGATACACCGCCGTAGACAACGCCCCGCGAATGCAAATCCCCGATGCCTGCGCGTAATAAAAGTACGTCTGCTCGCATAACGTACGTAAAATCGCTAGTGCAAACATCAACGCGCAATACAAAATCCCAATCGACGTATCGCTCGTCGACGCGCCGAAGGCGTCATTCATGAAATTCGCCTTGCCCGCGACGTACCGCAAGAATCCCGACAACACCACGGGCGGTAAAAACTGTATCAAATCATTCAACAACTTGAACGCCGACCCTTTGAGAACGACGCCACCGAATGACTTCCACAACGGCGCCGTCAGCGCAGGGAGAAAGGGTTTCTTTGGAGCCGGAGCGCCAGCCGCCGTCGCCGCCTCCTCCGCCGCGCGCGTCTTCTCCAACGTCTCGCGCACGCGCGCCTCAAACTCGCTCGAATTATTCTTCGCCACGTACGGTGCCGGTGGCGGGAGCAAGTCATGCATCTCCAGCGTCGCCGCGCGTCCCGCGTTCGCGTCGACGCCGTGCTTTAAAAACGGCGTGACCCAGTTGAAAAAGATGCGCGAGAACACGTGCGCATCGCCGCGACCGCGCTTGCCCGCGCCCATCGAGCGCGCCGTCGCCTCGCGCGCATCGAGCGACGCATCTTTCATCGTCGTATCGTCAGCCCTCGCCTCCGACGCCGCGCGCGCGGTCGGTGCGTCGTTCATGCGCGAGTCAACGAATGACGTCACAGACCGCCGCCGCGCCCCCGTCGCCGCCGCGATGGGCGACGACGACGACGGCGCGCGCCTCGCGGGCGCGCGACGCGTCGCGCATCTCGCCGCGACGACGTCCGCGCCGTCCGCGGCGGCGACGGGGGCGCCCGCGCGGCACACCGTGGTTGTGTTTGGCGGTTGCGTCATGGATATCCACGCCCGAGCGACGCGAAACGCGCCTCGTGCGGGGACGACGACGATCGGCACGGTGACTGGTGGATGCGGCGGCGTGGGGTATAACATTGCGCATGGTTTGCGCGCGGTGCGACGGGCGTACGCGCGCGAGGACGACGCGAGTGATGGGGATGTGTGCTTTGTGAGCGCGGTGGGCGACGACGCGAGCGGCGCGGCGTTCGTCGACGCGTGGGCGAACGACGGCGATTCGTCGTCGATTGTGGTCGTACGCGACGCGCGAACGGCGACGGTGGTGTGCGTGTTGGATGACGGCGGGGAAATCGTGAGCGCGGTGGCGGATGTTGAATGCGTGGAGCGCGGGGTGACGCCGGATGTCGTCCGAGCGTCGGCGGATGTCGTAGAAAAGCGCGCGTCTTTCGTCGTCGTCGATGCGAATTTGAGCGTCGATGCGATAAGGGCGGTGTGCGAGATGTGTTCTAGGCATCACGAGGTGAAGATGTGGTATGAGCCGGTGTCGGTGGAGAAGGCGGCGAGAATCGTGGACGCCGTCGGCGGCGCTCGGCCGATGTCGAGCGTCGAAATTGCGTCCCCAAACGCCGCAGAATTGCGAGAACTCGCCAACGCAATTCGCCGAACGTGGGCGAAAGGCTCGCCCATGTCACCGTGCCCGTTTAATCCGTCGTTTCAATTTGAGAGCGCGAGTGAGGCGCTGGATGCGATGGCGAGCGACGTGTCCACCGTGCTCGCCGCCGGATGCGCGTGCGTCGTCCTCACGCTCGGCGCGCTCGGATGCGTCGTCTCTCGAGCGTCACCAGACGGCAACATATCGCTCGCCACGCACGTTCACATCCCTGCTGCTCCTGTGCGCGAGATAGTATCCCTCATAGGCGCTGGAGACGCGCTCGTCGCCGCATCCGTCGCCGCGCTCGCGTCGGGCGCCGCCCTCGTCCCGGCGCTCGCGCGAGGCGTCGCGTGCGCCGCCATCGCGTGCGAACACCCCGCCGCGCCGCTCCCGCCGCTCGATGCGCGAGATATCAACGCACGAGCCCGCGTCGTGCGCGCCGCGTGCGCGACGCTCGCCCCAGCCGTGCCACAATAGCCGAATTACGCGTCGTTGCGTAGCTCGTATGAATACGGCACGCCACGGACGCGTCTACTCCGCACAACAGGACACGACGCGCGTCTCGCACGCGCGCGTTTAGAATTTCGCCCACAACTCAAAGATGAGATTGTGAGAAGCACGCGCGCGCCGTGAAGCTCTCCCCGCCCGTGATCGATCGTGACGCTTACGTCGCGCAGATGATGCGCGCGGTGCATCAAGCCGGTTGGGGCGGTCGCGAGCAACTGTCCGTGCGAGACCTTCCTCGTCCCGTGCCGGGCGTCGGTAGCGTCTTAGTGCGAGTGATGGCGGTGTCGATCCACGCCGGCGATCACCACATGCTGTCCGGGCGTCCGTATCTAATTCGCTTGCTCGGGCGTCGGGACGTTCCCGGCATGGATTTCGCGGGCGTCGTGGAGACGGTCGGCGTTCCCGCCGTCGGCAGCAGCGCCGACACAGAGACCGTCCTCGCGCCAGGTGATCACGTTCTGGGCACGGCTGATGTGCGCTGCGGCGCGTTCGCAGAGTTCGTGTGCGTCCCGTTGGGAAACGTCGTCCTAAAGCCGGCGAACGTCACGTGGGAAGAAGCCGCGGCGCTTCCCACCTCGGCGGAGACGGCGTTGCAGGCTTTGCGCTCGGGCGGTATCGGCAGCTATGAAAAGGTCAAGTCAGGACACAGAGTTCTGATCAACGGCGGGTCCGGCGGCGTCGGCTCGTTCGCGGTGCAGCTCGCGAAACATTTCGGCGCGCGCGTCACGGCGGTTTGCTCCACTCGGAACGTTGACCTCGTATCGTCATTGGGCGCGGACGAGGTGATAGACTACACCAAAGAGACTATCGAAGGCTACTCCAAGGCGCACGGAAACGTCAAGTACGACACAATCATCGACGCCGTCGGTCGGTACTCGTGGCGTCATTTACTCGCCCCTTCCGGCGCGCTCGTCGCCGTATCACTTCCCAATCCAGAGACGGAGTGCGTCCCGTGCGGGTTGTGCCACGTCGCGTGTTTCTCATCCTTCTGCTGCTGCTGTCTTTTCTCGAGAAAGTCCAAGGCGTTCATGCAGACGGTGTCGACGCGCGACCTGAGTTTCTTGGCAAATTTGGTACGCGACGGGAAAATACGTCCGGCGCTCGGTCTCAAACTCGAAAGCCTCGACGCGATTCCAGACGCCCTCGCCGACCACTTTGATGCGTCGAACTCGTTCAGTCGTGGACATCGCGTCGGTAAGACGGTCGTCACTCTCTCAAACGCGCGCGCGACCTCACCTTTAGACGCGCCAGTACCGGTAGCTCTAGAATGACCAAGTCACATAAAAAAGTCCCAACCGTTACCGAGCCGCGGGGATGCTCCCGTCATTTTCCGCCTCGCGTGCGCGCCATGTCGCGCGCACGCCGCGCCAATTCGCGCGTGACATCGCGCGCGACGCCCGCGCGCCTCGCCGCGCGCGTCCTCCTCCTCCTCGCGTGCGCGTTCGCGCGTTTCAAGGCGTGCGCTGGGACAACGGCGGAAGAGGAGCACAGCTTTACGATCAATACATACGCCCCGAACGACGACACGTCGTGCGCGGTGGGGCCGTACGGGTGGTACTGCGTGCCTTCGAGCATTCAGTATTCGACGTCGATTTACGACCCCGATCAGGTGTGGGAAGGCACGACGTATGACGCAGCCACGAGCGGGGCGTCGACGCAGGAGCAAGCGTGCTTGTCGTTGTGCGCGGATAACGAGACGTTGTCGACGGATTTAGAGGCGTGCGCGGAGGCGCAATTTGAGTTGAAACGAGCGGCGTTGAAGGTGGATTCAGATGACGCGCAGGCGATCGTGTATGAGTTTTTTGTGAATCCTTATAATGGGAGCGACGAGTGGAGCGGCGGGCGCGAAACGCCGTGGTTGACGGTGGAGCGCGCGCAACGACGCGTGCGGTTTTTACGCGTGATTGCCGAAGCGAGTGGATTGGGGACGAAATTACCTAGACCTTTACAGATTTGGGTGCGTGAGAACGTCGGAGACGATGGGATGAAACAAAAACAGGTTGGCAACGGGCGATACGCGGGAATCTCTATTAGCGAATAACGGCGCGTTTGGCAACAAACGTCTTCGAGACGACGAGGCGCTTTGCGCGAGGCGCTCTATGTGTACATTTGGTGTAGCAGCTATAGTTGTAATATTTTTATTTAGTTTAGGGTCTATGTACAAATGTATCTAGTCTACGACGCGCGTGCGCGCGATGTCGTCGCCGCCTCGACGTTTGTTTTCGGCGTAAACGTACACTCCTCCATTTCACGCGCCAGACGCTCTTCGGCGAGCATTTTCTGTCGCATCTCGGATTTTTCGTCAACATTCTCCGCCACGCCGAATGGTTCGGGTATCGTACGTTTGCCTTTGCGATCATAATCATCCAAATCTTCCAGAAAGACTTTGGAGAACCTCTCGCGCTTTTCCGCTTCTAACAGTCGCGCCTTGTTTTGTTTTTGCAAAAACGCGCTCAATCCCTTCACTTTCGCCGTCGATGGCACGTACATGGATTTTGGCGGCGCGCGCGCGTTCGTAATTGGCTTGAACGTGCATTCCTCCATTTCGCGATTGGCGGAATACTTGCGCAGGTTTTCAAGCGCGTCATTCTTTTCGCGTTGGTACGCCTCGATGCGCGCGCTCACGACGTCGCCGCCCAATCCGTAATCCATGGCGTACGCGCTCGTATTTCGTGCTCGCCGCGCCTCCTTCGATTGGTCCAAGTTGGGTTCAAAAGTGTGTTCTTCTCGAAATTCGCGTTCGAGCTGCGCGCGGGCGCGCCGCTTGGCCAAATCGCGTCGCTCGTCGTGCACGAGGTCGTCGAGCGACGTGCCGACGGGCACGAGCGCTCGCGAGCGTTCGTTCACGTCGGGATTGTACGTGTACTTTTCGTAGTACTTTTGCTCAAGCACGCGCTGCGTCATTCGTTTACGTTCGGCGTCGGTAAACGTCAATCGTGCGGCGCGTTCTTCGGGTGTTTCAAGCAACATACGCACGCGTTGTCCTTTGCGCAAGACGCGCGCGGCGTCGCCAATGTCGGGAGTAAACGTGCACTCGTCGTCTTCGTACGCGCGATGTTCCTCAGCCCGCCTCGCTACTTTGTCGTTATACTCGCGTTGACGTTCGGAAAAGTCTGCGCCCATCTTACCTTGTCGCGCGAGTTGCTCGACGACGCGTTCGCTCACCGTGGTGATTTTCGGCATAAACGTGAGCTCGTCGACGTCCTCGTCGACGACGTCGCGGCGGCGTCCCGCGCGGCGTTCGCCATCTTCACCCATAGCCTCGTCCAATTCTGCTCGCTGCTTCGCCAACACCGCACTCGTTGGGTTAATTTCTGGCTTGAACGTATACGCCGAGCTGCGTTCGTGCTCGACTTTAGCTTTAGCTTTGAGTAACGCGTCGCGCTTTCGCCGGAGCACGTCGTCGAGGCGCTCGTGCAACGGAGGCGCGGCACCATTTTCCTTCTTCTTCACCGACGCACCCATCGTCGACGGCTGAAACGTGAGTTCCTCAAGTTCAAGTTCAATCACGCGCGCCTGCGCGCGCTCGAGTTTCTCCGCGCGCTTCTCCGCGTACGCGTACAATCGTTCGCCCGCGGGCGCGTCGCTCGCGCCCGCCTTCGGTCCTCGCCCCGTCTTCGGCGCAAACGTACAATGCTCTTCAAACGCCGCGGCATCACTCGCAGCTTTCGCGCTCGCCGCGCGCTCCCATAACGCCGTCTTCGGCATCGCGAGCGTCGCCAACCTTTGCGCCGCCGACGCTTTCGCCCCGCCCTTCCCCGCGTCGTCTCGCATCGACGTCGGCGCGCGCGCGCGCGGCGTAAACGTCTCCTCCCTCGCCCGCCGCGCCTCCGCCTCCGCCACCGCCGCGTCGCGCGAATGCCGCCCAGCTAACGTCGTCCGCCTCGCGTCCGACGTATCCAGCACCGCCTCGCCTCGTCTTCCTCCTCCTCGTCGTCGTCGCGCGTCCTCCTCCGCGTGTAAACGCCGCGTCTCCTCCGCGTCGCGTCGTCGTCGCGTCTCATACTCCATATACCTCGCCTTCGCCCCGGCGCGCGCGCGCGCGTCGCCCTCGCCCCGTCCATTCGCGCGCGCGTCGTCGCCTCCATTCGCCTCTCGCCCGTCGTCGTCGTCCCCCGACCGCGCCCTCGCGCGCGCGCGCGCGAGCTCGCCCACGTACGCGCGACGTTCGCTCGACGTCATCTCGCGCACGGTGCGCATCGCGCGCGCGAGACGCGACGACTATCGACCACGCGACACCGCGACTGGCGCCACCGACGTCGAGCGCGACGACGCCGCTCGACGCGATCGATGACGCGGTGGCGTGTATCGCGACGACGATCGACGACGAGAGACGACGATCGACGATCGACCGCGACGTTTCGCCACGCGCACCGCGCCGCGCCGCGCTCCCGCGCGTCGACCCGGTCGCGGCGCGACGACACCGATCACCTACGGTCGTCGTACCGACGGGTGGTATACTATACCAACACGTTGGTACTATATATACAGAGCGCACGTACCGGTACTGTACGCGACTTTAGGGTAATACACACGACGTGACCGTCACGCGAGGTCTCGCGCCGTCGCCGTCGCCGTCGCCGTCGCCGCGCGCATCGCCGCCCGCACCGCGCGGCGCAGTGGACCGACGCGCGCGTCGCGTCGAGGCGTTCCATCGCGTCGACGGGCGGCGCGCGCGCGACGACGCGTGTTTCGAGCTGACGCCGACGACGTGCGCGAGGCACGCGCACACATCTGTGTTGGTTATATAGAGATATATTCGCCCCAATACATACGTGTCATACTTGAGTAGTTAACAGAGTATGATTCGGTGTTTGGTATACTATCGACCTGGGCGCGTGGTCACCCATACTGGAGTACACCGTACGCAGTATAGCGTACACGTCTCTCTCTATCGCGCGTCGTCGTCCACCGACGTCGGCACGTCGCATCGCGCGGCGTCACATCGCGACGACGACGACGACGACGACGATGCGAACGCACGCGAGCGCGCGCGCGGTGAGGTAGGATGATGCGTTCGCGTTGCGACGAGCGAGGCGCGACGCGATGAGGCGCGACGCGGTGAGGCGCGACGGGGTGAGGCGCGACGGTGATTTTTGAATCCACGCGCGCGACTCTGGCGTGGTCGTCGGGGTGATCGGTCGACGGCGTGTCGCGCGCGAGGGGTGGGGGCGGGGCGTGGGACGCGGGTGTGGTGCGCGCGTTGGCGTCGCGCGTGATCGCGAGAGACGCGACGTGCGATCGTGGGGTGCGCGCGAGACTGACTGAACGCGCGTCGACGCAGATTATCGAGCGCGCGCGGGCGAAAGGCGAGCTCCGGGACGCGTAGAGGTGCGGTGGTGCAACCTCGTGCGGAAAGTAGTAACGCGGCGACGATTAAGGTTGTTGGTGTGGGTGGTGGTGGCTCGAATGCGGTGAACCGGATGGTGAATGCGGACATCAACGGGGTGGAGTTTTGGATCGTGAATACGGATGCGCAGGCGTTGCAAACGGCCAAGGCGGATCCGCGAAACCATTTGCAAATCGGTGCGGAGCTCACGCGTGGTCTCGGTGCGGGTGGTAACCCGGAAATTGGTCAACGCGCGGCTGAGGAGAGCCGGGCGGCGATTGAGCAAGCGTTGAGCGGGTCTGATATGGTGTTTGTCACGGCTGGGATGGGCGGCGGCACTGGTTCCGGCGCCGCCCCCGTCGTCGCTCAAGTTGCGAAGAGCGCGGGCATTTTAACCGTGGGTATCGTCACCATGCCTTTTAAGTTTGAAGGTCGACAACGCTACAACCAAGCTATGGAGGCTGTCGAGCGTCTTCGTCAAAATGTTGACACCCTCATCGTCATTCCCAACGACCGCTTGTTATCCGCCGTGGATCCGTCGTTACCCGTGCAAGACGCCTTCTTGCTCGCTGATGACATCTTGCGCCAAGGTGTGCGTGGTATCACCGATATCATCACGTTGCCTGGTTTAATCAACGTCGATTTCGCCGATGTCCGCGCCGTTATGGCTGACGCCGGGTCTTCTTTAATGGGTATCGGTCGCGCGAGCGGTAAAAACCGCGCTAGAGAAGCCGCCGAGGCGGCGATTTCCTCCCCGTTGCTCGATTTGGGCATTGACCGCGCGACTGGTATCGTGTGGAACATCACTGGTGGGAGTGATTTAACCTTGCACGAAGTCAACGAAGCGGCGGAAGTTATTTACGATCTCGTCGACCCGAGCGCGTTGATCATCTTTGGCGCCGTCGTCAAGGATGGCAACCGCGCTACGGATGGTGAAGTGTCCATCACGCTCATCGCCACCGGGTTCTCACCGTCCGCGGGTATGTCCCAAGGCGCAGGCGCGAACGCGCGCGGCGCGCAACAGCCCGCGGCAAACGCGCGCGGTGGCGCACAGCAACCCATAATGGGATGGAAGCAAGGCGAAGAGTCGAAATCCAGCCGCTCGGCGCCGCCACCCGAGGAACCGCGCGGCGGCATTCCGTCGTTTTTGCGCCGCCGCATGGGCGGTCGCTAATCGTATAAACGTACTATCGCGTGTCGCTTTGTAAACTCCGAAAAAGAACATCCTCTATTATATCTGAAAACTAAACATCCTACTACTTTATGCGCGTGTAGACGTCTTCATCGCGAAATGAAGTCGAGCACGGAGACGACATCCAAGCCGAGGGCGAATTCGCGCCGTCGTAATCGCACCTCTTCTACAAAGTCATCCACGGTTTTCGACGTCCCACGTCGCGAATTTGCCGATTCTAGTAATCGGATGATGGCCATGACAAAGTCGCGACTGTATGGCGGCGCGGCGATTTCGAGAACTTCGTTGGTAAAGTACAATAAGTGCGAGGGGCCCACGGCGCGGCTCCACGAATTGAGCGCGACGACGAGCGTCGGCATCACGTGACCAGCCGCGAGAATGTCGCACCCGGTGTCGAGAAGACTGGTGACCAAATCGTCGCCGTGGCTTCTACCGACGAATTGTATGATTGCGCTCAACGCCTCCAAGATGGCGCCTTGCAAACCGATGTGCCGTCGGGCGACGTCGGCGAGCAACGCTAAATACACGCCATTCGTGTTCCCAACTTGTACGACCCTGTAGTGATCGGTATTCGTCATAGCCGAACGCACGGCGGCAATAATGCCAGCGGAGGCACTTGGTACGGCGAGGACTCTATTTGTAAGCGCGTCATCCACGGTTTCGCCACGCTTGGCGAGGTCGACAACGTTGAGGGCGTCCTTCAATGCCGCCGAAACGACGTCGGCGCTCATGTTTGCGCCTTCATCACTCGTAGCGAGGGCGATTAAATCGAAACACACGTCAATCTGACGATTAACATGTGAGCCGCCGCTCCATTTAAATGCTTCGGCGATCAAATTGTATAAGACATCGGGATGGCGAAGCGGCGCGACGGAAGGTTTGTCTCCATCCGGCGCGTCAAAGTACAAATCACGTAGCTTTTTCAAATCCCCAACCGCGAGCGCGCCCGACG
Source organism: Ostreococcus mediterraneus (assembly GCA_012295225.1). Classification (NCBI taxonomy): domain Eukaryota; kingdom Viridiplantae; phylum Chlorophyta; class Mamiellophyceae; order Mamiellales; family Bathycoccaceae; genus Ostreococcus; species Ostreococcus mediterraneus. Next base: position 278,664 of record WMKK01000006.1, read on the forward strand.
GTGTGCCTTGATGTTCCAAACCGACCGGTCTGGAGTGTAACAAGTCAGACGTCGCATACGATACCTTGGCGTCAGCAGCTGAAGCGGCGAGCCAAGGAGCGATGCGACGCACCGCGGCGGCGCCTTGCAACGCCGCCGCCTCTTCCTCGACTTCCTCTGATAATCGAGCCGCAATCGCTCGCATCGTGGCTGACGTCTGAGATTCTGCATCTGAATCATCTCTGGCTAACGTAGCGAGCATCATCTGTCCAAACATATACGTTCCTACAGATTTGCAGCACATCTTTTTCACGCGTTCCTCCGCATCTCTTCGGCGCACGGCGTCGTCGCCAGCCAAAACGATTCCCTTGATGTGATCCGCCAAAAGCTCGTGAAAAATACTAAAGTACGCCGCCGCCGCGGGCCCGAGTGCGCGCACCTCATGCCGCATCCCACGCTGCCACGCGTGCTGAATCGCGCACGAAATCAACAAACAATTTGGATTTTCTTCGGCGAGAGAAAACAGCAATGCTCGACCGCGTTCGCTCGCAAAAATCTCATCCAACCATTTCGGTGGCCGCCCGACGAATACCTCATCCGCCTTGTTCGAATCAAACTTTTCGCGTACGATAGTTTCCAAAAAGTACATCTCATCAAAACGTTCGGCGTCGTCGTCGGCGCCGCGCTGCTTCCCTCCGCTTGCGACACCGCCAGACGCGCTCGCCACTCCACCCGTCGGCGTTCTCGAATCATCCGTTCTAGCGGGTGCTTTTATCGGCGAAGTATTTACCCCTCGTTTCGGTGGCGCCGTAATCTTCAGCCATTCCACCGCTAACGTCGTCATCGCCGCGTAGCCTCGATAATTCTCGCTCAACGCCTCAATCGCGCTCGACGGTTTCCCTCCACTCGCCACGTACGATTTCACCACATCCATCGCATCCGGTTCCATGATGAAATCATTCGCCTCTAATCGTCGCTCGATCGCGCGCAGGGTGCCGTCGTCGTCGTCACCGCCGCCGGCGCCACCGCCGTCGCGAATTCGTTTCGAATCATCATCCATGAGCGCGCTCGCGTGCGTCGCATTCGCCGCCCCATCGCCGCCGCCAACGCCGTCGTCGCCGCGCGCGACCGACACCGGCGTCGGCACTCGTTCGTCTCCGCACACCTCTTCCCCGCTGCTCTCCGAATGCGGCGCCATGACGACGACGACGACGCGCGCGCGCGACACACTCTGGCGTCACTCATGGGCGCGCGACGACGACGCGCGCACCGCACGCTCGCCGGCCTCGACGTCGGACGACCCGCGGACGAAGAATACGGCGGGGGCGACGCCGCGTACGCTAAAGCACCGTCCTCGCGGCTCGCCGACGCGCGCACGAGAGGGAAAGCGACGACAAAGCCGGCGGCGCCGCAGGATTTCTTGAGCGCATTTAGTTCGCAGGAGATTTTGATTGCGACGTGTGCGAGCGTGATCGTGGTCGTCATCGTGTTGTTTCGGTTGGTGTGAGCGGGATGGCGGCGGCGGTGGCGGCGGCCACGTCGGCGGCGGACGGGCGACGGGCGTTGCTCGCGAAGGAGCGCGCGGCGTTGGTGAGGTTGGGGTGGTTCACGACGGCGCTCGTGTTCGCGCCGTGGGTGACGTATCGATGGACCAGGCGCACGGTGTGCGTGCGTGCGTATGAAGTGTATGGTACGGCTATGTTGGCGACGGAGAGTGGGCGGGCGACGTGCGCGGGGATGTTTGCGATTATGACGGTGAACGTTGTACTGCTCGCGTACGTGGCGTTTGCGCTCTCGCTCGACCGCGGGGACAGCGAGAAGAAGGATGACTAGTGTGTAATAACGACAATAATACAGTGCGTCTATGCGTCTAATGATTAAATTACATTGAAGTCAACGCGCGCGCGCGCGCGCGCTTATTTCTAATGCTAATATAATTTGCGACCACCGCGGACGTATTGCGTTCACGTTCGGTTATCGCCTTCGCGAGGCGCGTTAAACAACCTTTGTTTAATCGAGAACCTCGGACACCGTTTCTTGTACGGCTACTTTTTTGTCGAGAATATCGCTGAATGTCTCGTTCCAGATCAACATCGTTTGAAGTTGATTGATGGGTAACAAGGACAAACAGAACAACATTGTGAAGATGAGCAAGCCGACAACCTTGTCCATTTCCTTGTACCAAAAGTCTCCAATGACGCGGGCGTAGGCAAAGCCTCGGCGCGATCTGAAAATAAGCGGACGAATGGCATTACGCCATCGATTGCTTTTTGGCTCGGGTTCGCCCTCATCGGGTACGATGGGCAGCCATTGCTCGCCGAAGGATTCAATGGCCTTGTCGCCGACGAGCGCGCACCCTTCGACGACGACGGACATGAAGCAAATCGTCGCGAGCGTCGTCATGAAATAAGTGCGGAACACGGAATTCGTTCCAGTTTCGACGTGAAGTGCGAAAAAGTACAATCCATTCCACACGAGGAAGAGACCGATTCGAACGAATCCGCGGTACACACTAATCTTCCACAGCTTGTCAGGAAATTTGAGCCAAGGCTCGCGCGTAAAGACGGATGTTCTGAGCGTCGCCGTGTACAGGATCACAATCACACCCATCGCCGCGCACGCTGCTGAGATGCGCTCAACATTGACAACAAATTGATCCATCTGCGACACTCCAGTATAAAGCGCGCTACCATGTAAAGAGCCGGTGATGACAAGTAGAAGCATCAATCGACCAAAACTGTTGCAAAACAACACGCCCGCCTTGGAGAAGACGCCGATCCGATTGCGATAGTTTTGATTCATCTTGGTTTGCCATGCAGCCCAAGATCCGTTGGCGATGTTAGGTTTGTCGAACGTACCGTCGAGCCACTTTCTCCAGTCATTCCAGCTCTTTTGCATCCAGAATGAATTCGTACTTTGTGGAGAAAACCACCACGGAGCGGCGACGATGTTGATGCCGAATAACCACACAGACCACGAATACAACACAGCCTTTGGTAGCACTGTATTGGCGTGGAATAACACGAGCAGTAAGAGAACTTCCATACCAAAGTACAGATGTGACTTTGCGTAAAGTCCGTACAACACCACCATGTTTGCATTTTGAGTCACGTAGCCCCGTTCCGTGGCAATGTACTGCGCTTGCCCGAACAATAATCCAACCATGTAGTTGTATCCCTTCGTCGTCATAGCGAAAACGTTGAATGACGCCGAACCACGCAAAAGACTGCTGATAGTGTACTCGAAACCGTCTCTGAATCCTCGATCCATGATCATCTTCAAAAACAAAGGCAAGATGGTGAGCAAACCGAGCTGGATTGCGTAAATGGAGTTGTAGTAACCACCTTCTTCTTTCGACAACGAAAGCGTTGTTTGTGTCTCTGTCATTTTGAAATAACGGTAGACTCTGTAAATTTCAAGATCAGCAATAGCAAGGCTGGCATGGACGAGGATGTACAAGTACACGCACCACGCCGTCTGCATAACACTGATGAAGAAACCGGGACCAGAAAAGTACATAGAGAGAATTCTGAAGAAGTCCATTGAGCGGTGCAACCTGTAGATGTCGCGAGACATCGAAATAGTTCCCGCGGAACCAGAAATCTTTTGTTCGAAGCCATTTACCGACGTAAAACCCATATCTCTTCCTTTACCAACCTCGATGAATTCCTCGAAGAGTACACGCCCACCGCGAACGATGGCGTTCACGCCTCCAAAAAAGTCTTCAGCAACGTGAATCATTTTGGAGGCTTTAGAGATACCGCCGTTTGTCATCGTGAATGCCTTATCCCACAAGTCTGGGTGACCGTAGTGGAATCGTACCATGAGCGGCCACGTCATGAAACGTTGGAACGTTTGGAAAATGAACTCTGAAATAGCGGCAAATTGCGCAACCGCGCCACTTGTTTCACTGAAAATTGTCTCCGGAAAGCCGACGAGGACGACGTCCTCGTGGAAGACACCAAGGAGATTTCTCATTTTCAGTGCTTCACCAAGATATCCGTCTTGGTTCATGTCCAGAGTCTGCAAATAGGCGCCTCTACTGAACACGACGGCGTGATTTTGGTTTTCAGGCTTTCCTTCGCCAATGATTGGATTTCCTGGCAACTCAATTTTGCATGCCAACGACAAATCTTTTGTTTCCTTGTCGCATGCAATCAAGCACGATGCGAACGCGTCGTGTAGCTCGCTTGGAGATTGCACGTAACTCACCTTGAGTTCTGGATGCGCGCGAATCAATTCTTCAATATCTCGCGCCTTTTGCCGGAACGCAGAGCCTTCAGGAGACTCGCGCATCCTACCGTACACTTGACAAGACACAAGATACTCGAACTTGTGTTCTACAAGAGTCTCGATGGCATTATCGTCATAGCCTTCGGCACGTGCGAGTAATCGAATCGCAGTGCCATAAAAACATATACCTCGGACGCAACGACTGAGCGACTGTGTGCGATCACTCGTCCACACTCGAAGCTCTGGCCAATGTTGTTCAATCAGTTGCGTATCATCAAGCGTTAAAGCCCCGATTCGCTCCTTGAAATTTTCAAAGTCATTGGGGAAGGTTGCTTTGATCAGCGACAAGAGAGTCTTTTGATCTTCAAGCGGCGCCGTCAAATCCTCTTTCACATAAGAAACTTCCTCAGCGAAATACGGAGTAAACGCGCTCCACGAGCGCATGTTTTCGAGCGGAGTCGGCGTCTTGAGTGCAGCAAAGCTCAAAGAGTTGGTGAAAAACATCAGTTGGCGTCGAGCTTCCAAATTTCGAGGTTCTCCACCTGGGTTGCTGTTATTCATAGAGTTTAACAAGCTTTCAACGATTTTGCGATTGTTCGGCAAAGTCGCTGAAGCTGATACAACTCGTACATGCTCGTTGTCGCGAAGTGCGTCGATACGAATCATCTCGAGAAGCTGCGAATATAGCTGAGACACACGATAACGGCGCTGATTGTTCACGTTGCTCCATTTCCCGTCTTGCTCCATCGCAAACGAACAAATACTGCGAACCGCAAGAAGAATATCGTGAAGCGCCTCAGCAAGAGTGACTGACTGGGCCTCAATGTCGGCATCCGTTTGTATACTAGACCATTTGATGAGCTTTCTACGGCCTCGGCGCCAGCGCTTTCGTGTATCCGAGGGTCCCTTGTTCTCCAGAAGAACCTGTTGTTCGGCAGTCATCTCATCCCAATTTTCCTCAACAACGAAACAACCGCGCATCAAGCCGCTCTTCTCCTTCATTTTTCGGCGCCTCTCCTTTGGAATCAAGCCCGTGCATCCAAACTTCATTTCGAGATTAATAGCTTCAACCATTTTTTCTTGACGATCCCGCTGTTTGTCGCGCAAAGCTTTGAGTTGTCTACGTTTCGCGCGTCGCTCTTTGCGCGCGCGCGCTCTTTCTGCTCCAGCGACATCACCGAGGAGTAGCAACTTAGCCTCTTCATCATCATCTTCGCTTTCCGAGTCGTCGTCTTGCCCGTCATCATCTTCGATAATTGGTGTTGCCTCTGTACTTGAACTCATCGCATTGAGCGTGAGTAAGAGCTTGATGATGGCGTCGCGAAGTTGAATGTAGCCATCAACGTCGTCGCGTCGTCGCCGACCCATTTGTTCACCTTCAATGGCCGCCAAATCGCTTACAACACGCATGAGAAGAGACAAATCACCCGGAGAAACCACGCGCAACACCTCGGTTAGAATGACGCACAGTAAATCTTTCGTTTGCACGAGAGTTGTACCAAAAGATGGGTACTGCGTCATAGTGCCCGTGTTGAAACTCGCGCGCGAAAACACAGATGATGTCAACATCGGAGGCAAAATGATATACTCTGGAGCATCAAATATCTGTTCAATGTCACGACCTTGAAGGAAAACAAACTTCAGGTCCACTGCCTCCTTGTTACTGATGTGATCTCGATCTCTAAGAGACTGAACGATCGCATTCCATCCGCGGCCAAAGTGCTGCCACTTGATATCCATCGCTTCAGGAAGGAAATCGGCGGGATCCACCGACGTGGTCTTTACACCAGATTCGTAAAGTACATCGTCGTCGACCATGGTAACCGCGACCGAGTCGAGTAGATATTCATCCACGCCACCAATCTTGCCGGCAGCTCTACGGATTGATACCTTATCATCGAGATAATCTTCAGAGTCGCTATCGCCAGATCCTCCGCTACCGTCGCGCGTACCCGAGGCTCCCGAAATAATAACAGGCTTGGGCCACGATCGGTTCAGCACTTTATCGCAGAAGAGACCAGGAATTGATTTGAAGTCACGTAAGAAGCTCGCCCACCTTTGAGCGTGCGAAACTTTACCTTTCCATTGTAAGAAAATGGTAAACAGCGACGCGTAACACGTGTACCACAGAAATGTGTCGCAAAAGTATGTCGCCACCGCGGGAAGCATTCTCGCTATGACCAGAACATACATTAAGAATTGCGACGCGTGAACATCATAGTACGCGGAAGGTAACTGACCTTCGATTTCTTCACCAATGTAGCCCAGTGCTGGAAGACGCACTTGTTCCTTCATACCGAGAACGCTCTTTACGACGTTTGTCGTGGCGTCCACAGCTTGTGACACCATGGTCTCCAGAGGAGACTTTGGCATTGGCCCAGTTTCAGAATCAAGCGACGCTAAGTCTCTAAAGTGTCCGCTGTAAGGATCAAAATCGGATTCATTAGCATCAAAGTCGGGGTGGAATTGACTGCGAGCTCCCCAGGAGGCGCCGGTGAAGTCACCTCCACCCGCACGCATCGAAAGCAAACTCCGCCGCCGCTCGGCAATTGGATCATAGACTGGAATAATGTCATCTTGCTCTTCTTCGTAATCTTCCTCGCTTTTCACATCAGCAAAGTACGTAACTTTAGGCTTGAACTTCAAGGCTTCAATCAACTTGTCACCTTCAAGATTGATACACGACGTGTATTCATCGCTTTCTTTGTTCCAGCACAAGTCGCCCTTCTGCAGCGCGCTCACAGCCTCTCTAAGGGGCGTAATAAGAAGAAAATGCCCGAAAGCAAGTTTGGTCGACAGTACCACGAACCAGAACGCTGTGTAAATGATGCGTTCTCGGAACGGAGTCGCCATTTGAGCTGGCGCGCCGACGAAGGGTTGCTGACGGGAAACCGTCACCATCAGACCGCTGTTCGCAAGCGCGTACACCGCAGCCAGTACTTCGAAGTATGGATTTGGATTCTCAACATCATTTCGTAACGTCACTTCAAGAAAATAAAACAATGGCATACTCAGGAACATGCCAGCTCTTGTAATGGTAACCATCCAGTCACCGAATGATTCCTGGCCGAGGTTGCGGAACCTGAGCACGGCGATTTCAGCAAAGAACTTGAGGATTGCGTGAGTGATAGTTGCAGTGGAAATGTAAGCCCAGTTCCAACCATGTGAGAACACGTAGGCTGTAGACACATGAAACGCCACCGCGTGGAACAGAATGACAGAATTGAAATTCACGAACATACTTAACCAACCAGCCGTTTCTCTGTGTGTCTTGAAGAACAATTTTGACAAGCTCTCTCCGGCGCCAGCAGGATGCGACGATGCGTGCTTCAAGAAAGACCGCATGTGTTCGTACATGCGCTCTTCTCTGGGCAACGCAGCCATTGCTTCTGGAACGCCGATAAAATCATCTGCGTCTTCTGGCTTGGGTGGTTGCTGTTCGGGCGGCAGCAAGCGAACAAATCTATCGTGTTGCCAAAAGAATTCATTCACATCATCGTACATGACACGTTGAGAGATTGGCGCATCTGCGCGATCTGCAATCTCCCGCTTCACAAACAGGTACAGTGGTGTCACTATGGTTGTCAAGAAATCCTTTTCTGCGTACGGCATCACTTCTTCAGAACCCGGTTTGCAAAGAATGAGGTTGTCATCTGTAGGCATGGTGTCTTCCAAAGTAACCGCTGAGAGCGCTGCATGGAAAATGAAGCACAAAAGTTCGCTCATGTGTCGCAGATTAGCACTTTCATGGTAGATCAGGAACCACAAGCAAAGATGATGGAGTTGCGCATTCAGCGTCACCGCGAGCGTTTGCTCTCGACTTGTTCGACCCCAAAGGCCGTCATCATCGGCCATGTACACGGCGAGAAGCATGCTGTGATGCTCACCGCGGCCATCAGCCTGCCGCTTCATCGCCATTCTTCTCGCGTGTAACTTGACTGCGTCAACCATCCCAGTATGCTTACCCCAATTGTGGTAGTTTTGGAACAGGTGAATGTGGAGCTCGTTCACGATGTCGCGCCAATGTTTATCCAAATGTTCGGCTGAGAAGCCTGTAACATCCTCTTTCTGGGAAATGAGAGAGTCCAACCAGTACGTAATAGCCTCGATGGTATTCCAAAGGTTCGACGGGACTTCAATTTCGGTCTCAGTGAAAGTCGCGTCTTTCGCAGTCGTTTGGAATCCATACAACGATGCAATGTGCGATGCAATTGGCTCAACTCGTCTTCTGATCTCTTCAGCGCGCGCATTGTTCACTTTACCGATCCCTGGCTGAGTCAAGTCTTCTGGCATACCCGGTATTGTGCTCGGAGCGGGCCGCGCGAAGCGAGCCTGCGCAACTTGCAAACCGAGCACTCGGCGAATGAACGTCCGAGAAGACAACAGAACACTCTTGACGCTCCTAGTGGACACGGTTTGATTCATTGTTGCGACGAGAGTTCGACGTCGCATTTCGACTCCGAGAACTGACGCGTACGCTCTGTTGAATAGCAACTTTGCGTGCAGGTACGATATGGGCGCCAGCGACACAATCGCAAGTACCACATGCAAAACAATCCCAATCAACACATCGGCGTCGCGTGTCATAAAGTCGCTGAAAGACCGAAGTGACATCGCAAGCGGTCGAATGAAACGTGGCGTGTTTTCACCGACTAATGCGGTTAAAAGAGTAAATATCTGGATGACGAACACGGCTGCCGTTATGAAGATGGTTTTGTTCACTGGATCTTTTACGTTGACACTGTCTGCGAACAAACGACAGCATAGCGTATGATGGAACACAACTAAGGCGACACGTGCAGCCATGTTGTAGATCAAAACTAGCACATGCTTTTCGATTTCAGTGGAAACAAGTCGAGTCCGTTCAGCGACGGCAACCAAGCGTTCGGGCCACAAGAATGAAGGAGCCGCGCTAAAGTAGTACACCACTGAAAGAAAGAATCCCGCGATACCAGCCGTCATAATAATCACCCCACGAAGTGCGGGTTGCGTACTGATGTCATCAACGCGCAAAGAAGCCATACTTGAAAACAAAAGTATCGATGGAATCGGCAAAACACGAAACACTGCGTACTCGAATTTCAAGTGTCGAGGCATCGCGCGCAAAGCTTGCATGCGCGTTGATTGCCAAGACCACCACGTACCGTCGTCATGGAATCGCGATCTGTTGCCACGTTTGAATGCATCGAGCCAAAATAACCAAGACGTAAAGTTTATTTCAGGCATGCCCTCCTTGAAGGTCTGCGGGTGGAAAAACCATGGCGAAAACATAAGAAAGGCAGCTGCGATCCAAATGTGAAACGACGTCGTGACAAACACGTATAAACCAGAATAAGTTGAAAGGCAAGTCATAAGGATAGTGAGTCCAGCAAGATTCATGGCTGGAATGATGTGCGAAACGCCATATTGCGTGTACAAATCGACAAACGATGCATTCATGCTCATACTTCGATTGGTACTTCGATACAGTGCTTCACCTGAAATGATTGATCTATCAACGGCGGCGCCTCGAGCCTTAGCGATGAACATGTTGAAAATGTAAGAACCCGATGACAGATCGTGATAGAGACGCTTCAGCATGGCACCTAATCCACCGGAAAGCCAACCTTGAAGCATGCCTGGCCAAGCCATGACTAAACTCGCCTGTAAAAACCACTGCGATGGGTACAACAACTCGATACCCACCTCTTGGTGAAAGCCGACATTATCAAAGGCATCGCCAACTTTAAAGTAGTTTTCTACTGCAAGCATGGCAATCATGACTTTGCACACGACAAACGCGCCGAGTGATGAGAACAACATAAACTCAGTGTAAAATATACCGGCAGAAGATTGGAAAAAACTCATACCGCGCCAGATATCCATATATTTTGCCATGCGATGAAAGTCACGCGAAATCAACTGCATACCGTTGCCGGTTGCGATTTTGCGATTGAACTGGTTATTGCCATCAAAAGACACTTCGCGCCCTTTACCAACTGTGGCAAAGTTGACGTAAACCACTTTTCCTCCGCGTTGCATGACATTCATCCCTCCGTAAACATCTTCAGACAAGTTCAATCGTTTCGTCGCCTTGGATACTCCACCATTCGTACGAATGAAAGAACCTTCCCAAATGTCTGGATGCCCGTAATGCAATCGGACGCAAAGTGGTGACGACATGAAACGCTGCAACAACGTGCCAAACACCGTTTCTGAAAGAGCTGCAAAGCTCGCAATCGAGCCTTGGTTCTCTGAAATCAATTGCTCCGGGAATCCCAAAATGATGGCGTTGTCGTACGTGTTGTAAATCGCAAGTAGATTGCGAACCTTTATGCCTTCGGAAAGGTGTGCGTCTTGATTCATATCGATAGTCTGTATGTAGTTGCCTCTACACCACGTGAGTGCCATGTTTTGGTTCTCTGGTTTACCTTCGCCGATGATCGGGTTGCCTGGTAAACGAATGCGATGCGTTTGCTTGTGCTTGCCATCGGCGCCGCGTTCGAGCTTGACAATCGCGAACTCGGGACTTTCCTCTGTTGCACGTTCCATAATATTAACTTTGACGTGTGGGAACTGTGCAACGAGGTCTTCAATATCTGCATTCATCGTATATCCTGGAGCTCCGTAGACTTGAGCGCTCACAACGTGTTCATATTTTAGGCGAACGAGGGGTTCAATTTCGTCTTCAGGCACTCCCTCAATGCGTGCGAGTAATCGTAGGGCGTCGGCGTAAGATGCGAAACCGCGAACTGTACGAAACAACGTCTGATTTTGCCCGCTCGCCCAAGTAATAGTTTCTTGGCACAAACGTTCCTCTTCTGGGGTAAAAGTCGACAGCGCCGTTTGCTTGTTCAACGTCGCTCGATCCAAAAAGTGTTCGTAATTCGCGTCCTTCAATACAACGCTCGTACGTTCCACCATATTATCCCACGAGTTTGGTGCCATGCTTACCATGAATCTGAAGCCAGTGACTGATTCACCATCGATGGCTTGCGTCAACGTGTCCAGAGATGTACGGACCTCTTCTGCGTAGACTGGCGTAAGTGTGCTCATCATGGGCGTGGCGCGCACGCTCTGCGCTTTCGGCATCTTCGGATCTCCCATGTTTCCAACGAAAAATCGCAGAATATCTTTCGCTTCTGTTATGGATGGCTCAGCGGCGGGATTGGACGTTGAAAGCATCAAATGCACTTGCTTCAGCAAAGCGGAGCCGTCGCGTGAGGCTGATGCAGGAACAATCTTCGCCGAATTCGTTTCCATTCTATCCAAAACCATCACTTGTTTGAGCTTTTCGCATGTTTGAATCAAAAGCTCGTTCGTTCGTTTATGCAACGAATCCTCGTCGTTTCTGTCTTGGGCAATTTCATCGATGATGAGCGACATAATACCCTGTACCTGAGATTTGATGACGGCGTGTTGCAAACTCGCGCCGTCTTCGCACGCCTCAATAAGGGCAACAGCCACGCCGTCGATATTGGTTCGAATCGATACTAGCCAATTCATAGCTCTTTCTGAGTGTTCAGCGAACGACAATGCCAATAGTTCAGTGAGCGTCTTCAATAACTCGACAAATTGCACACGATTCCTGGCATCAACTATACCAAGGATGCACACCGCGATAAAGGCTATAATATCGATGGACTGCGCCAGAATGGCTGATGAAAAGTCAAATCGCATCTTTTCGTTACGTAGCATACCGATACCGCTGAAAAGAGGTCCTGAAAGCATCACCGGGAACACGACATACGAAGACCCGAAGAAACTTTCAGAAGTTTTGCCTTCAAGGCGTCTGAACAGCAAGAGATCAAGCTCCTCGTTACTGAGTAGATCGCGCGTTCGAAGAGATCGAACTATCTCATTCCAGGCCTTTGAGAAAGCGTGCCACGAATCTGAGACAGATTTTGCACACATCGCCGTCGACGCGTTAGACGCTGGCTCTGGAGAGATCTTCACCGTTGAAACTTTGGAAGCGAAAATATCCACTGTTTCCGGCATTGTCAATACACTCGTCGACCAGCTGTCAAAGCTTCCCATCTTTCTATATCGTTGGAAAGAGCTGACAATACCGAGTGCCGTGATGTAGAAGAAGAAGGTATTGCTAAAGTACAAGATCAAGTTTGGCATCCATCGTTCAATCAACATCAACGACTTGTATCCATATCGTCGCGATAAGCGCACAAATTCGAGAATGTTAGCCGGTAAAAACTCATTGAAATCGTATGCGTCGCAATCTTCACCAGCAAAGTTGTAGTTCCAACAGTACAGGTCAATTTGAAGAATCGCGCGCGTCGGAGCAACGAGAGCGTTCACCATAAACACGTAATCAAAGACCAACTTAACAGCCAGTGTGGCGATCCAAAACAAAGTGTACTCACGTTTTTCTCGCGAATTTACGCCGTCGTTCACGTTCTTTGAAAAGTAACCATCGAAAACATCGCCATTTGTCAATTCAATCCCAAAAATATTGAGAAATATTAACATCAAGTATGGCGTGCCGACGACGGCAAAAACTGTTCCCGAAATAATCCCTTGAACAAGCGCCAGGGCCGAAATCAGGATGACAAGTGCAAACAGCACACGCGCAATGGACTCAATTCGACTGTGAAAGATCGCTTTACGATCAAACACCAGCACTCTCAATTCAATAACCATGTGGATCACCGCCACCGTGACCGCCGCCGTGGAAAACAATTCAGGGCGCTTCAAGCCGTGAAAAGCATGCACAACCATAACATGAAACAAAACCGCAAGCAACGTAAATTGACGATGGAAGTTGACATACATCGTCATCCAACCCAAGTGTTCACGGTATGTCTTCTTGAAGACTTGACTCAAGCTCTGATCTTTATCTTGCGCCGAGCCGGCGAATCGCATAAACTGTCTAAAACGCGCGTAAGAGCTTGTGCCCGATTCGGCTTCCATGCTGAGCATACGCTGAATCTTCGACATGTCGACGAACGTCTCGTTTATATCATCATAACCGAGAGACAGATGTAAAGGCGCGTTGCTACGAACATGCAGATTGATGAACTGGTGCAACGGCTTGACGATGGAGTCCACATAGTCGCCAGGCAAAAAGTCTAATCCAGCGTCTGGCACAGCTTTACAGTCAGTTCCCTTCGCGCTCACCGCAGAAGCCATCAAGTGAAAAGCAAATAGCATAAACTCGGGGGTATACCTTAAGTTTGCTGACTCTTCGTAGATGAGCTCGAAAAGTACGAGCTGACAAAGCTTTGCGTCGCTTGACACCGCAGAAGCCAATGTCTCCACGCCACGTGGAGCAAAGTTCATACCGGTGTGCGATATATAGCGTTTATAGCTCTTGAACATCTTGCTATGAAGATATTCGATCGCCCACGCTTCGACTCCTGATTTAGGTGCCTCTGGTAGCTGTGCGGTATTCCAAAGCAACGCCGCGCATTTGTCCACGCTACTCTCTCGAGTACTCTTCAACTCAGCCGTAGCAGTCTGGAAACCAAAAATGTTCCCTAAACTTTGCGCGATCGGAGTGAGCTTTGACTTCCATGTTTCAAATTCTCGCTCAATTGAGCTCGAGCCAGAAGGTTCTGGGCCGAGTCGAGTAAGCGAAGGTTCTATGACATCGCCAGAATCCCGCGCCTCCGAGCTAAGCTCAGAGTTGAGCTTACGCGATTCTCCTGCCGTACCATTCACAACACGCTGCGCGCGCTGCTGCACCTCTAAAATCGCAGCGTCCAGCTTGATGAACGACCTCACAATAGGCATCTTTGAGCGATATAATGAAATCATTGCGTCTCGCGCAATTCTGTTAATCTCGCGCCGTTTGATCATCATGGCGACGGTCAAGTATCCAAAGAGCAAGACTTTGAAGACCGTGGCGAACTCTACTTCGAGTTTGAGCGCGTCAATATATTCGCGATCTGGACAGCTTGTATCACCAGGTTGGACGTACTGTGCCATTTCATCCGTGATGAACTTTTGCACGTCATTGAAGACGTCCGGAGCCGCAGGGCAGAGTTTTGGGTTTCTACGATGAATCTGGTTCATATGGTGGCACGTGAGGAAAGTGCTTTGTATCGCAGTTGAAATCGGATTGACCACACCCTTCGGATGATTCAGAATGGCGCTAAAGTTCTCAAAGTGCGCGAACACTGGCGTCGGTTCGTTTGGCTCAATTTTTATATCGTGGAAAGCTTCCGCCTCCGCGCGCATGAAGAGGTGCATTGTGCGGTTGTGGTAACTCTTCATCGATTTCGAACAGTCGGGGAAGTCGGCAGTGTCATACGCGACGAGTGCGTCGTCTTGGCCATAAAATACCGTACACGTACCTCCCTTCGTCCAAAGTAGTTTCAGCAAATAATACGCCACGCGCGGACGAAGCAAATCCACCTTGTTGATGCTGCATTTTTGCTTGACCGCCATCATTCCGAACCATTCTTCTGATACGTACAAATCTGGCTGAGTGGGAGACATGTAACCGCACGGCGAGTGCAAATACTCCTTCAACGATGGGCACACTCGAGCAATCGTTGGCATGCGCTCATCTGAAGTAGGGACTGGCGTAACGGCTTTGCCTTTCCAATACTCATCAACCCATGCCATGATGGCTCCACCAGAAGTAAAGCGGACACCGCAGCCTGCTTTACACGTCGTCGCATGGCGTTCAATATCTTCAACCATGGATGAAAGCCAATCCGCCTGGGATACTTCATCCTCGGTACCCATGGTGTCGTAACCGTTCCATCCCTCAAGCTGAGGATGTAAGCTATATGCGTCGACGCCGTACTCAGTAATCAAGAAGGGCCGAGAGCTGACTAAATGGAAACGATGAAATATTCCCATTGGGGAAAAATATCTGCGGGTATACAAATTTACTCCCCAAAAGTCAATTTGATCCATGAATTTATCTGCAATCTTGATCCAGCCAAGTGCACCCCAAAGCTGGAAGCCGACTAGGTGCTGCTTCTCTGTCGGCAAGTTGACATTTGCCAACGCCGTACCGCACAACACATTTTCCTCCCTAACTACTCCACACAACAAATTGACTGACTTCATCAACTTCTCAACGGACGCACCAAACTGACATCCGCTGACACCAAAGTTTTCAGCCAAATCCTTGTCGCAAACGAACAAATTCCACGGTCCGTTCAACTCGTTGCCAACAATCCACGCCACAACCGCGGGATGCTTTGCGGCGCGTACGAGCGTTCGCAATTCTTCCTGCATTTCCACCATGGTCTCTTCGGTGTTAAAGATACTCTTGGTACCATCAACGAAGTCATAACCGACGAAAATGCTAATGTTATACGCCAGCGCTAAATCAAAAAATTGCTTGTGGCGCTTGGAAAATTTGAGCGTATAAATACGAATGGTGTTTACGCCCGCGGCAGCCATGAGCGGCAAATCGCGCTCGTAAATACCGGCATAATCATTCGTGAAAAAGTCACCATATGGCTCGAACCAATCCGGATCCCATCCCACGGGCACAGGTGAATAACACACTGCGCGCATGAGCCACGGTTTTCCGTCCAAATACAACGTTCTGCCGAGACGACGCAAGCGTCCTGTATCCCAAGTCGAATTCAACAGCGGTGGATTCAAAAATCGTTTGAGCAACTCTTGACCAGAACGCCGACCGTTCTCATACTCATCATCCACGAACGCGGGGTCGTAAATCTCGTCATCCGATAACGCCAAGCCCGGTTGCGACTTTAACTCTTCGATCACGCTCGACTTCTTCAGCGGTGACTTTGAATCTCCTGTACGCCCAGAACGATCTTCGCCTTCGGCAACGACACCAGCGACTTGATTTTCATCCCTCGACGTAGAGCTCTTCTTCTTTGTCTGCCCAAGCGATGGCAACGGTTCCGCGGCGCGCGTCGCCTCAGCCTTACGCTTTGAGTCCGAACGCGGCCTCGCTTCGTTAAAATCCCACACTCCGCCCGAAAGTTTAGAGTTTAGCGCTTCTAAATCTATGCCTTCACTCGAACGACGCTCATTGGCGCCGAAATACTCCTCATCGGCGTCGTAGCCGTCGCTTCTCGCGTCTGGCGCGGCGCCGAAACCAACACCCCCGCGCGCGCCTTCATCACCAAACCCCGCGCCTTCATCCGCAATTCCTCCTCGTGACGTCGACGCTATCGCACGTCGCTCGCCCTCTCGTCCATCTCGCGCCACGAATGCCGCGAGCACGGCGCCGAGAATCGCCAACACCACCGCCAACACCCGTCGTCGTCGATCCACGCCACCATCTCTTCGCCGCGCATTCACGCCTATCCCTCGTCGTCCCGCGTCCCTATCGCCGCCCCCGCGCGCGCCGAGCATGGGCACGCGTTCGGTGGACATGCTCGCCGCGTTGCGCGTCGCACGCGTCGTCGTCGTCGTCGTCGTCGCCGCGCGCTCTGGCGCGCAGACGCGGCCCCCGAACGGGCCGCGCGTCGTTCGAGTCCCAAGAGCAGCGCCGGGGTCGTGATTGGTCGATGTTCGCACGCTGAGTTATGATTGGTCAACGAGTCCCTCTCACACTCGAGACGCTCCAACACCAAAGCGGTGGTCATTCGTCGACGCCGTACTGGCGGTCGCGTCGCGTCGCGCACGCACGCACGCACGCACGCACGCACGGGTCGTGGTGATCAGCGCGCGATGCCGCACGCGAGCGCGTCGCGCGCGGTCGAGCGTCGACGCGGGGCGCGGTCGAGCGTTGGGGTGTTGACGATGATGACACTGGTCGCTGTGGCGATCGTGGCGTGTGCGGCGCTCGCGCGCGGTGTCGTGGCGGATGACGTCGCGCGAACGAGTGTGAGTGAAGACATTGCGCGCGATGCCGCGCTCGGGGCGATGTTTGATGGGCAGGCGCGCGCGCGAGGGATGGCGAGCTTGAACGCGAAGCGAGGAGATTTCGCGCGCGACGACGCGGTGAGTTTCGCCGCGCTCGGCGCGGCTAAGCCGCAGATTGGCGCTGCACTGACGGATTTTGAGCGGTACTTGCTTCGACATGGGAAGACCAAGCATCAGTACTGCTTGGCGCGGGATATTGTCGATCAAAAGTCGTGCGCGGCGGCGGTGAGTCGAGCCGAGACGAGCTTTCGGCGAAACTCTCGCATCGTCGCGCAACATAACGCGGATCCACGCAACACGTACAGATTGAAGGTAAATAAATTTGCCGACGTTGACGTGGACGATTTCACGCACAAGCGGTACAACTATCAGGCGAGACCGACGCCGAAGAATCATATACGCAAGCAAAACGCGCAGCGTCTCGCTCAACGAGTTAAGAATAGTTTACTCGGCGTTCGCGAAGCTGAAGTTGAGTCGCTACAAAAGAACTTTAATTGGGCTGATGTTCCTGGCGTCATGGGCCGAGTGCATAACCAAAAATCCGATTGTGCGTCGTGCTGGGCGTACGTGACGAGTGATATTCTGGAGTCGTTGCTTGTGATTAACAAAGTCACAAAGACGCACGAAGAATTAGCCGTCGACGAACTTATCAACTGCGATACGTATGATAGCGGATGCAGTACAGGAAATATGTTCACAGCATTTGAATGGATCGAAGGCAAAGGCGGAATCGCCACGGAATCTGACTTTGAACAACGTCTTGGCGTCATCAGAGACGAGCCGAAAATTAAAACGCCCGAGATGGTGACGACGCACTCGTGGGATGATCAATACACCACGAAACCGCAGCCATACTTCGAAGATGATTCCACAAACTTGGAAAGCAATGAAGCCCTGGAATTAATCCAGCGCAGGGTATGCAATGCGATGCAACACGGCACAAAGAGAGTGTCGCCAGTTTACGGATATTGCGAACTTTCTTTAGCCGGTGGCGAAAAGGAACTCATGCAAGCCGTATCCAGGTCCCCCGTTGCCATTGGCCTCAACGCGAACAAGAAGTTCCAGTTGTATGATTCTGGTATCTTACGCATGAAGGATTGCCCACCGGCGCCGCACACCCGAGACACGATGTACATGTCGATCAACCACGCCGCGCTCCTCACGGGTTGGGGAGAAGAAGAGCTCCCGAGTGGCGAAGTCGTCAAGTACTGGGTCATTAAAAATAGCTTTGGAGAGGATTGGGGCGAAGATGGGTACTTTCGTATAGAACGTAGCCCAGTGACATCGGAAGGGTTAGGAACGTGCGGCGTGTACTTTGAGAGTGTGTATCCAATCGTGAAGAAGCAAGATGCTATTTCAGACTCCCATGGGTGCGTGCCTGGCGCGACGTTCCGTAAGGATTACTATCGCTCGCTCATCGCAAGTTCAGCTCGACAAGGTGAGCACCAAATTGGTCTTGTTGAACAAGGCATGTCTAAAGATTCGACGGATGCGCGTCGCATCGTTTTGCAAGTTGTCGCGTGCACCGTCATGGGCGCGCTATTGACCGTGGTTCTCGTCGATCGCTTGGGCACTCTTTTGAACTTCAAAAGTAAAAAGGCGACGAAAAATACGGTCAACAGCGAAGGTCAAACGTTGCTGGCGAACAAGCAAGGGTCAGCAGCGGCGCATGATTTAGTCTAGCAAGTTTTAGGTTTTCTGTGAGATAGTTTCAAAGTCTACAAATATCTCTCGCTTGTTTTCGTGTGTGCGCAATTTGTCTAATGTACGGTTGTACGCCTAGAACGACGTAGTAATTTTAGCTTGAGGGCCATGGCTAGTAATGATCGACCCTTGTGTGTGTTGGTCGTGAGTTATGTCACGTGTCCTGCGATGCTGAAACGTTGAAATCTTCTTCACAAATGCAAGTTTCTTCACACATCGCGTTGGATGCCAATTTCCCAATATATCCGGCGCTGAATATCGCCAAACCGACACCGAATAACGTGGAAAGAATAGCTCCACTACCTAGCGCGCCCTCGCTGAGTTGACGAGTGGCTTGGCCGGCAGAAACGTACGCAAACGTTCCAGGCATCATGCCCAAAAACGATCCGCAAATATACGACTTGAAGTTGACTGAAGTCAAGCCATAGAGATAGTTACTCAACGCAAACGGCATCAGCGGCGAAAGGCGCATGACTGCGACAACTCTAAAGCTGTCATTCTCCAACGCTTTGTCGATAGCTTTAAACTTTGGATACCCTTCAGCCAAGCTTTGAACTTTATCGCGAGCGATGTAACGCGCGATGAGAAACGCGATACCCGCTGCGACAGTCGCCGCCGATGTCACGAGCAAGGTCCCTTGTGCAGTGCCGAATAAAGCGCCTGCGGACATGGTCAACGGGAACGCCGGTACGGCGAATGTTTCTAACACCACATACCCAACAAAGTAGAAAACGTAACCCAGCGGACCAAGCGCGTCGATGTACTCTACAAACGCCCCGAGAACCTGCACCAACTCCTCTCTGAAGATAACTCCCGTGGTGGCAAGCGTCAAGAGCAAAAGCCCTCCTAAAATATAACCCACGTTGGAGCTTTTTGCTTTCACTACTGCCGCTCCGGATGCCTCCACCACGTGCTCAGTCGTCGCCGCGACTGGCTCGAGCAACACGTCATCGTCCACATCAGTCTCCAACGCCTTCGCGCGCATGTGTGATCCTTTCTTCGCCCCATCTCGCCCCGTAGACACAACACGCGTCGCATCTCTCTTCGTTGTCCCTCCGACAACAATCACACGCCTCAAATCGCACGCATATCCCGCTTTTCTTTGTCGCGCCGCGAGCGTCGCTTCAAACCTCAGAATATTCCCATCTTCTCGCCCCCGCACGCGCGTGCGCGCCGCAAATCCCCGCCCGTGCCCCGCGCATGCCACCGTCATTGCATTCATCCGTGCAATCATACCACCCAATTCGCGCACACGCGCGCACTCTCGTCACTCTCACGCGTCAACCGCGCGCTGCGTGTGGATAGCGCTCGAGCCCACGTGGCGGCTCGTCTCGCGTCTTTCACCGCGCGTCTCGCGCGTCGCGGGCGTGACGCGCGTAAAACGTTGACGTCAAACGCGCGCGCGAGCGGTGTGTGTCGACCTTATGCGTCAATCGCGCGGTGTCGGGCGTCAATCGCGCGCGGCGAGGAGTGACACGGCGCTGACGCTGGCGTCGCACCCGTGGTCGTGGGGCGTCGACGGGACATCGTACTGTATGCGTTCTATGGCTGTGTAAGTATTTTATGTACGCATATAGTCGTGCCTCGTTCGATACACATATGAAGGTTTTATGTATATAGTATGAGAGTGTCGTCATGATCGGACACTCGGTGTACGAGCGCGCTTTCGCGCCTCGCGCGACGCGGTGCGGGAGAACGCGACGCGGTGTCATCGGACGCGCGCGGGGCGGGGCGGGAGAACGCGTGATGGTGTCTTCGTCGTCGTCGTCGTCGTCGTTGGCGAAGAGCGCGCGATGCGCGTTCGCGGTAGTGGGCATCTTTGCCGCGTTTTCGTACTTTGCCATCGCGCAAGAGGATGTGTATAAAAAGACGTACGGTGGCGCGCGATTCGCGGCGACGTTCTTCGTGTTGACCGTCGAACGTGGGGTGAATGTTGTGTTCTCGCTGTGCGGGATCGCTACGTTCGGCGGTTCGGGCGTGCGCACGCCGAAAGGGGAAATTTTCAAGAGCGGCGCGTCGCAAATGCTAGCCATGGCGGCGTCAAACGAGGCGTTGAGATACGTGTCGTATCCGACACAAGTGCTCGGAAAGTCATGTAAGATGGTTCCTGTGATCGTTGGTGGATTAGTTTTAGGCGGACGCACGTTTACGATGGCGCAATACGCGCAAGTAGCGTTCGTGACGCTCGGCGTGGCGTTGTTCAACTTGGCCGCGGATAGTACAAAGTCGGCTGGCTCTGACAGCGCCTATGGACTGTTACTCATCGGTTTGTCGCTCGTCATGGATGCCGTAACCGGAGGTTTACAAGATCGCGTAAAAAAGACAACCAAGGCTCTGAATCCGCGAACGCCGAATGCCAAGCCAAGCGTGTACGAAAGCATGTTGTACACGAATTTGAGCGGCACCGTCGTAGCTTTGGTGCTCGCTCTCTGGACCAATCAGCTCACCACTGGCCTCAGTGCGTGCGTGAAACACCCCGCACTGGCGCGCGCCGTGCTCGTGTACGCCTTGGCGAGCGCCGTCGGGCAGAATTTCATTTATTACACCATCACGAGCTTTGACGTCTTGGTGCTCACGACGGTGACGACGACGCGCAAAATCTTCTCCACCGTCTACTCGGTCTTTCGTGACCCGAGCAACAAGCTCAATCCCACACAATGGTTCGGTTGCGCGCTGGTATTTGTCTTCCTCGCCTACGACGCCGCGATGTCGGTGCTCGCCCGCCCGAAACCGCCCGCGCCCGCGACGTCCGCACGCCCGGCGCGTCGCGCGGCGAAATCCATCCCCAACCCCACGCCCGCGACCGCCGATGCCGATGCGACCGCCGCGGTCAGCGCACACCGCGCGCGCGCGCCGTCTTCCCGCGCCGCCGCGTCCGCGCCGCGACGCCGCGCCGCGTCGCGTCGTTGACCCGCACGCATGTAATAAAACCCGTCATCGTGCTCACGTGTGGCTCGCCCCGCCGTAACACCCTTTCGCGATCACCCACGACGCACGCCATTCGCCGCCCCCGCGCGCGCGATGCCGCACGAACGCCGCCGTCGCGGCTGCACGACGAGCGCGACCACGGTGGCCGTCGTCGCCGCCGCCGTGGCGCACACCGCGCACGCGCACGCGTCGTCCGCGAGCCGCGCGGTTCGCCCGGGCGCGACGCACACGCCCGAATTCCAACGCTACATTGCGAGGTTCGGGAAGCGATATTGCGATGGCGGTGACGCCGCGCACGCGTGTGCGAATTCGTTAGATCGGGAGAAGATATATTTGAAGAATATGGCGGAGAATGCGCGACATAACGCGAATCGTTCGCGAACGTATTCGCTTGGAGAGACGCGGTGGAGCGATCTCACGCGGGAGGATTTCTTGCGCACGCGATTGACGTATTCACCGCGCGGGCGACGGGTTGACGAGGCGATGTTAGGGGGTATCTCGAGAGATGTTCCTGCGCTCATGTCGAGTAAGGCGAGTGTCTCGGATGAGGCTGCTTTGGCGGCGGCCCAGTCGTCGTTTGCTTCGATTGAAAACTTTTCGTGGAGGCAACCGCCGGAGGGGTACGGGAACGTCGTTGGACAGGTGCACGACCAGGAGAACATGTGTGCGTCGTGCTGGGCATTCGTGACCGCAGATTCGATCGCGAGTCGCGTGGCTGTGATTACGAAGAAGGATGCACCAGAGTTGAGCGTGAAGCAGCTCATGGCGTGCGACACAGTGGACCACGCGTGCTCGACCGGGAACATGTACACAGCCTATGAATGGCTGGGGGAGAATGGTGGTATTAGCACCAGGGCGGATTATGACAAGGTTGTACCCGGTGAACGCGAAGATGACCCCGAGGCGACGTGTGCCGCACACGTGACTAAAAAGTACACCACTCCTGCGATGTGCGATTTGAAGCAAACGGCGGGCGAACCAGCGCTCATGGCAGCCTTGTACAACCGCGGACCCGTTGCCGTGGGTATCAATGCCAACCTGTTGATGCAGTATTCCAATGGTATCATCATGGCTGATGACTGCCCACCGCTCGGCGAAGGTATTTACTCCATTAACCACGCCGCGCTCGTCGTTGGCTGGGGTGTCGACGCCACCACCGGGATCAAGTATTGGGAATTGAAGAACTCATACGGTGAGGACTGGGGCGATGATGGATTTTTCAGATTACAACGAGGAGAGATTAACGATAGGTTATTCGGTACGTGTGGGTTATTGTTCGAGTCAGTGTTTCCCATCGTTGTTGAACCCGGTTCGGCGCCGACGGCGGATACGTCGTGCACGCCTGGAAGCGTCAAAAAAACGTCCTACTATCGCGAAGAAGCGGACAATCCTGGCGTTGGGTCTGATCGTACTGATACGAAAACCAAAAAACTTGGTGAGAAGGATCAGCTCAGAAATTCTGCCAACGGCGCCGCAGATTTCAGGTTATCCCGACTTGGCGCGACGAGTCAGTCGGGCAGCACAACTTACGCCGCAACCGTCGTCGGCGCTTTCGCGATGTTTGTCTTTGTCGCATCCGTTGCTGTCGGCGCCGTACGCTACAATGCTATCGGCGTGCACGCAGGTGAGCGCGATGGCTTGCTCGCGGCTGGTGTTTAAGCACTCAACTATGAACCCAACCAATGACGAGACACACGCACCCTTTGTGTCGACGGCCCAGCAATATTGGGCGTTGCACATGCACTGTAGAAATTCCCCATTATTCTATCAAGTAGAACATTCTGACAGCTAGATTAGACCTGTTTGTAACCATAAAACCTCACATGGATCGCTGGCTTTTGAGCACCATTCCATCGTCTCCAATCGACACTGTCCCGATTTGAGACGCGTTCGTCGAGTGCCCACTCGCGCGAGCGCGTCCCAACCACCGTCCGCATTCATCGACACGCACCACACGCGCGCGATGAACATTCTCCGCGATGCGGCGAAAACAATCGAGTGCGCCATCACGGGCGAACCCGTCGCCGAAGACGCGCTCACTTTACCTACCGCCGATCTCGCGCTCGTGTCGCACGCCATCGCCGAGTACGGGCGCATCTTGTGCGCGTCGCAATCGCTCGGTGGCGCGGGCGATGCAGGCGATGCCAGCGCCACCGAGGTGCACGATGCGAGGTTTAAGATGGTGTGGGCGTTAGCGCACGCCACGAACGTCAAGCATAACGAACGGGCGGTGCAGATTTTAGAGGACAAGTCCATGGAGTTTGGCGAGAGCATGAACGCGCGAGACAGAGCGTATTTGCGCGCCGTGGCGTATTACAACTCACAGGATTACGATAAGGCGCGAGAAGCGGCGTATGATGCGATTGGAATTGATGCGGAGTGTCGACAAGCGCACGCGTTGAGACAGGCGGCAGAGGCGGCGTTGATGCGGGACGGGATGGTGGGCGTCGGGCTGCTGTCCGCGGCGGCGTTGGCGACTGGCGCGGCGTTGCTCGCCAGCGCCAGCAAGCGCTGATTAGCTTATTAGAATGAGACGATTGATGATGAATGATGTAACAACAATGCTTCTACAGTACCCACTAGTTCTAATTTCTACGTCGCTCGCGCGCGCCGTCGCAACGCGGCTTTATAGGCTCTAATGTCATCCTTCCACACCGCGACGCGCTTATCTTCGCACACCCAAATTTCTTTCGCCACCTTGTCGATTAACCTAAAATCGTGACTTACGAGCATTAATCCACCTTGATATCGATTGATGGCGTCCGCTAAAGAATCGATGCAATCGTGGTCGAGATGGTTCGTCGGCTCATCGAGCAAGAGCATGTTTGGATTGCCGAGGCAAATCATCGCGAATACGAGGCGCGATTTTTGTCCATCAGAAAGCGCGGAAATGGGATTCGTCTGTAGTCGACCAGAAATGCCAAACTTCCCCAAATACGACCGCCACTCGTCTGTTGGTTTGCGCATGTCATAGTATGTTCCAGCGAAAAAGTCGAGCGGCGTCGCGCGCGGGTCGAGCACGTCCACGCTGTGTTGATGGTACCGACCGATGGACAAATGGTGATGCCGCCCGACTTCACCTTCGGTGGCGTCGACGTCACCAGTCATGAGTTTAAGAATTGTTGACTTTCCAGCGCCGTTCGGTCCGACGAGTGCGATTCTCGAGTCGCAATCGACTCCGAATTCGAGATTTTGCAACAACATTCCTAGCGCTGGATCCGCGGTTGGATAAC
Organism: Ostreococcus mediterraneus; assembly: GCA_012295225.1. Classification (NCBI taxonomy): domain Eukaryota; kingdom Viridiplantae; phylum Chlorophyta; class Mamiellophyceae; order Mamiellales; family Bathycoccaceae; genus Ostreococcus; species Ostreococcus mediterraneus. The sequence continues at coordinate 303,539 of WMKK01000006.1, forward strand.
GGAAGGACACATTCTTGAAAGGCAAGACCGGAGGTGCGAGCTTGGCACAGTCGGGGAAAGAAAATCCAAACGTCTTTTCAGCTCTTGGGGATGGTGTCAACCCCGCGGCTTCCATTTTATCTAAAATTTTCTGCTTTGAATTCGCTTGCTTCATCTTATCCGCGTACGTCCCGCACGACGCGATGAAATCTTTCAAGTGCTTGATGTCCGCCTGTTGCTTGTCGTGCTCGCGTTGTTGAATAATTTCTTCTTCACCAAGTGTTCGTCTAAACGTGTCGTAGTCGCCCGTGTAATACTTGAGCGTCTTGTTCGTCAATCGAATGATGTGCGAGCACACGCCGTTAAGGAAATCCTGCGAATGCGAAATCACCACCAAGCACTTTTTGTACCGCGACAGGTGCTCTTCGAGCCACACGCACGCGGACAAATCTAAATGGTTCGTCGGCTCGTCTAGAAGTAATAGCGCCGGTGATGCGAGTAAGGCTTTGGCTAAACTCACCCGCATGCGCCACCCACCGGAAAGCGCCTTGGTTTCGCGATGCATCATCACCTTGTCGAAACCGAGATTGTGCAGGAGCTCCGCCGCGGAGACTTCAAACTTTGCCGGATCGAGTTCTTCGAGTCGCTCATAAATTGGCTGCAATCGATCATCACCCGGGCCTGCGGTAGCAAGAATTACATTTTCCACGGCTTGCAATCGTGCGACTTCGTCACGAATGTGGTCGACGACAGCCTCGAGCGCGGTTCGGTCGCTCGGTTCGGCTTCTTCGCGTAAATGATAAATGTCGATGTGCGACGGTACGTCGAGCTCTCGCCGCGCGATGGCTTCAAGTAACATGGACTTTCCGCACCCGTTGGGACCTAGTAAACCGTAACGTCGCCCAACGTTCAACTCTAACGTGCAATCTTTGATGAGTTCGACACTGTTGACGGACATTGACACGCTTTCGATTCGCACGTCCAGCGCCGTTCTACGACTCGTCAGTACGCCGGTGACGGTTCTGTCAATATCTTCATTCGCGCCTCTATCCATGACGTCTTCGTTGTCCTCGGCTTCATTATCGGCTTTCTTCGTCATCTTTTCAGACCGGCGTTTGCGCGCACCGCCTTTACGGCTTGCGCCCACGCCGCGCGCTTCGTCTTCACTCGAAGTCACCTTGCCTTGATAAACGCGCCACGTATCGGTGCACACGTCGGCGACGAATTGCGCGTTGTGCGAAATCGTCATCACCCCGCCTTTAAACCTATTCAGCGCCGCCGTGAGCTCAGCAAGCGTTTCGTTATCCAAGTAATTCGTCGGTTCGTCGAGCGCGATGATGTGCGGCTTCACCCACATCGCCGCCGCGAGCACGAGACGAGACTTTTGTCCTCCGGACATGCGCTTAATTTTACCGTCGGCTAAATCTTGTGAAATACCAAAGTCGTGCAAATGCGCATATACCTCGTCGCTCGTCAGCGGGCGAATATCCATACCACTTTGCATGGCCTTTATCAGCTCGTCGTAATCCTTGCACATTTTCACCGCGTATGAGGCTTTGAGAAATCGTTTGGGTTCCCAGTGCGTGACGCCCGCGCGGTCGCCAACCTTTTTCACTTCGTAACACAGCTCGCCACCCTTCATGGCGCGGCCGAGGATCTCACTCACACTTCCGCGCGAGTTCTTTTCGGCTTTTTCTTCATCCGTGAGTGCAATAGTGGTCATCTTTGACAACTCTTTGTCACGACCTTGATAAAAGCGCGTCTGGATGTATTCCTTTGGAGACATTTCCAAATGTTCCTGCAAGTGATGCATCGAGTGCTGGGCGATGTAAGCGATGCGCAAGTTGTGATGCTTCCATATGCTCCCACCCGTAGGTTCGAGTTCGCCCACGATATTTTTCATCAGCGTCGTTTTACCCGCCCCGTTGGCGCCGACGATGGCGACGCGAGAACCCAAGTACAGTCTTGTGTACACGCCTTTTAAAACTTGGTTGTTTGGGTAGGCGAAGAGTAAATCCTCCACGCGAGCGACGACTTGTGTCTTGGACTTGATGCCGTCCAAAGGTCCCGGCTCGGGAAACACTATTGCCGCCGAACTGGACTGTTCTCGATTCATGCGCGCCGCGGATACGTTTGCGCGCCCGCCGCCCACCAACGCCGAAGACGTGGCGCCGCCGCGAATGGCGGCGACCGATCCTGCGGTGTTTGAAAGCCTGTTTGCCTCCGCCGCCGAGCGCCGCGCCTTTCCTCCGTTCTTGCCTTGTCCATGGTCTACGACATCGCCGGATTCTTGCGCATCAGCGACGATTTGATCCACCAAATCTTTCTTCATGCGCGGAAGGATTAGATTGGGACGTTGCGCGCGAAAACCATCAAATCCTCCGTCAAACATTTCGAGCTGCTGCTTGTCAAATTGAATAATGTGCGTAGAAATCTTGCGCAAAAACTCATAGTCGTGACTAACGCACATCACCGTCGCGTTGGTTAGCGAGCATAGATACCCCGCCAGCCATTCCACCGCGCTCACGTCCAAGTGATTCGTGGGTTCGTCCAACAACAGCAAGTCGGCTTTTTGTAGCATCGCTCGCGCGATGGACAAACGCATGCGCCAGCCCCCGCTGAGCTCAGCCACCGTCTTTTGCATCATGGCGTCATCGAATCCAACCGAGCGTAAGCACGCATCGACGGCGTCGTCCGACGCGCCACCAAACTCCTCCGCTTGGTCGCGCACAAAGCGCGTCACCGAAGCGTTGAGCGTCGCCAACACTTCGTGTCTCACGAACACGCAACGCACATCCGACGGAAACCCAGCAATATCCCCAGCCGCGAGTCGCGTCAACAGCGTCGTTTTCCCCGCACCGTTATGCCCAACCACGCCGTATCGCGCGCCGCGACGCAGCGTTAACCGCGTCGGTCGTAGCAGCACTTTGGCCGCGTACGCCAATATGATGCTCTTCAAATCCATGATGACATCGTCGTCGTCGACATCAGCCATCGCCGACGCACACGCACACGCGTCGCGCTCGATCGCCGTCGTCGCCGACGCGTCCTCGACGTCGTCGAGCGCGCAGAACGCCCTGACATCCGCGTCGCACGCAAACTGTTCCTCCACCAACCCATGAATGGCTTCCACGAGCGCATCCACGTCGAGCGCGTCGCCGTCCTCCTCCGCCTCGCACCACGCGTCGCGCATGACGCTCGTGACGTAGTCGACGACCTCATCGTCGACGGTTTCGGCGCGCAGGCGCGCCTCGGCGCGAGAGAGCCATTGTTCCATGCGTCGAACAGTGACGACACTCATCGTCGCGCGCGCGAGCCATGCGTCACGCGGTGGTGTCGCGCGGTGCGACGCCGGTGGCGGTGCGCGGTCGCCGCGCGCGGTGCGCGGTCACGCGTGGCGCGTCGATGGATCTCGGACAAGCGCTCGGCGAGCGGCTGCGAGGAGAGACGCGCATGAATCTTCCACCCGGTCGCGTGGGCGCGTTCGGCGTGCGCGAAACGTTGGAGTACTTGCGAGACCCGAACGCGTTCGTGGCGACGCGCGTGGCCAAGTACGGGCCGGTGTTTAAGACGGGGTTCTTCTTCAAGCCCGCGGTGGTGTTTGGGTCGCGGGACGCGGTGAGCGAGTTCAAGTCGTTCGAGAGCGCGTTGCCCGCGGATGAGGCGTTGCCCGAGACGTTTCGCGAGCTGCACACCGCGTACGGTGCGTTGAGACAGAGCGGACGCGAGCATAAGGCGACGCGAGCGAATTTTTCAAAGGTGCTCGGACGCGCGGCGCTCGCGGCGTACGCGCCAGTCGTCGCCGAGGATGTTCGCGCGTTTGTCTCCGGAAAGGCGAAGGAAAAGACGATGCGCGCCGGGGATATCAAACGATTCGCGCTTGAAATGCTGTTTGAGCTTTTTATCGGGCACGTGCCGGATGAGCGCTACATTCAGGCGATGTACGCGTATAACGCTGGCTTGCTTTCTCTCGGAAAGTTTAGCGCCGAATATAAAAAAGGAAAGCAAGCGCTCGAAGAGTTGCTGGCATACATCGAATCGCATTACCGAGATATTAAAACATCGGGTGCGCTTGAGCGCGATCCAAAGTACTTCTTTCTGAAGCAATACTCTGAAGCCGTGGATGAAAACGGCGCGCGGTTTCCGGATGATAGAATCGCCACGACGGCGGTGCTCATGGTTTGGGGCAGTTACATCGAAGCCGCCGCGCTCATGGGCCACGCGCTCGTGCTTTTGGGTGATGCGAAAAATACGCACGCACTCGCTGAAGTACGCAGTGAGTACAAGGCGACGAATGGTGGATTGGGAATACGCTCGCTTGAAGACGTGACTTCAGCGAAATACACCGAAGCCGTGGCCAAGGAGTCCTTACGCGTCACGCCGCAAACCGCCGGTGGTTTGCGCGTGAATCCGACCAATCGCAAACTCGCAGGGTACGACATTCCCGCGGGCTACACGCTCACCGCAGATCCGAGGATACCATTTAAGGATGCGGCTCTGTTCCCCGACGTCGACGCGTTCAAGCCTGAACGCTTCATTTCGGGTTCGGCTGAATCGCAGCGTAACGTCGTCACGGGAGATACGTATTTCCCTGGGGGTATGGGGCAGCATCAGTGCCCTGGAATTTCTTTAGCCGTCGTTATGACGCAGATTTTTTTGGCTGAATTTAGCGCCGCTATAGATTCGTGGACGCCGACGTCGACGCCGACGTACGTGCAGATTCCCATCGTCATTCTCGCCGACGACTGCGTGTTTGACCTTGAACCGGCCACAGCGTGATTAGTTGATTAACACTTTGTAACATTCATTCATTCGCATACCGCTGCTACTTCTACTTGTACTACTACTACGACAAAGACAACACAATGGTGTATAGCAACTGTACCTCTTCGTCACCGTATTGCTATGACCGCTACTCGACCGGATATATCCGGTCGATGGAGAAATCGAGCGGAGGCAACGTCTCGCGCAACCACGCTGTGCGTTCTTTCGACGATTCATCACCCTCCTCGAGTACGTCATCATCGCTACTATCATCATCAACGAGTTCAAAATAATGGCAATCCCGCCCTCGACCAACCGCGTACGGCGGCGCCTGCACGTCCAACACCGCGCACGCCGTCACCGCCGACAGCCGGTGCACGTTTCCGCCGCCATCCGGATACAACACGCGCGTCGCGCTCCCCTCACCGCCGCGCACAATCTCATCACACACCAACTTCGCGCGTTGTGGCACGCACCGCCCTAACTTGGCATCCTCGACGGATAATTTCGGTTCGCTATCGACGAAATCGTACGCCGTCACCCGCGCCTCGCCGTAAATCACCCGCGAGCACACCGTCATGCCAGGGTGATTATGCAACGGAATCTCCCCTCGTTTCCCAAACACAAACGCGCCGATGGTGTATTCATCGCACGCGTGAATGCGCAAATACTGCACCGCATCATCCGCCGCGTACGGCGGCGCCAGTCGCGCGCCATCGCCGCCGCCGTTCCGTGTCGTCGTCGTCGCGCCGAGCTTCAAATCATCGATCGTGATGGCGTCGAGCGCGGCGATGATATCGCGCACCGCTGCGCTCGGTGCGCGCGCGCCGCTCGCGGTCGTCTTCACGGACGCTATCGCTCGGTGCGCCGCGCTTCGACGGCTCTCGCCGATGAGATGCCGCGCGCAGACCGCGCGCAACGCATCCATTTGCGTGACGCCGAGTGACGCCGCCACATTCGTCGACGCGCGCATCGACGGACGCCATCGACGCGGATGAAACCGCAGCGCGGCGGCGGACGAGGGTCCGGGCGATTTTCCTCGTCACCCGATCGCGGCGGTGGGCGAGGGTTCGGGCGCGGCGGCCGAGGCGGGCGAGGCGCGCGCGGGGCGGCGGCGCCGAGCACCAATGGCGGCATTTGGAAGAGCAAGTTGACGTGTTTCGGCTGTCGAGGCACGGGGCACACGATACGGGACTGTCGGAAGGTGAAGGGAGGTGCGGCGAATGGTGCGCGAGGGGAAAAGTCGTGTTATAACTGCGGGGCGAAGGATCACGCGGCGAGGGATTGTAAGGAAAAGTGGAGCGAGTACGCATTTGCGTCGTGCTTTGTGTGCGGGGAGGTTGGGCATTTGAGTAAGGCGTGTCCGAGGAATGAGAAAGGGGTGTATGTGAATGGTGGATGTTGTAAGATTTGTAAGGCCAAGGATCATTTGGTGAAGGATTGTCCGCATAAAGGGGATACGTGTATTCGGTGCGGGGAGAGCGGGCACTTTGCGGCGGGGTGCACAAAGCCGTTCAATCCGTCGTCGACGACGAAAGAGGTCAAGGTGAGCGGGAAGAAGACGTCTTTTGATGTACGCTCTGGTGGAGATGATTTAGAAGATGATTTTGTAGCCGGCGGTGATGACGATGCGAATGGTGATGGCGATGATGGTGACGACGCCGACGACGCCGCGCCCGCGAAGAACGCAAAAAGAAAGAAAGAAGTCGTATTTTGAATGCGAGTAGGACGACGACAGTAGTGTGCGCAACGACATTATATACAGTATACATCATGCGATTTATTTGTCGACGTCGTTCTTTGGATTGTATTGACAAAATGATGAATAAATGTCTCACTCAAGTGCCTCGACGCGACACGCGGCGGAAAATGGTTTTGGATGATGTACAGGACGTGAGCGTTCGTCTTCCCTCGTTCGGTGGAGTAGTAGGGAGGATATTATGAACCGACGATGCGAATGATCGTCATTGATCGATTTTAGCGGTGCGCTGCGCGCAAATATTGCGTTCTCACGCGTCATCCGCCGCAGACGACGTTGACAAACGCTTACTTCTTGGCCAACATGCGGTCGAAAGATTTGGCCAAGCCGTCGAGCGCCGTGGGCTTGAAACCAACGAGCTCGGTGGAAATGTCGAACACTTCGTTCGCCTTGGCCATGTCTCTGCCTTCCTTGGACGGCTTGTTGTTGAACGCGATCGTACGCGTGGAATCGTCGTTGTTGTTGTAGTTGTCCCAGAGTTGGTCGCCGCCACCCTTCCACGCCCAGTACGCGCCTTGCTCGTTGTAACGAGGGTCGTACACGATGGACGCCAAGCGCTCGCCGGCTTCTTCTTCGCTGACGTAACCCTTGGTGACGTTCTTCTGCAACAATGGGAACAACCAGCGGAAGAACGGGGTGTGGTTGCGGAACAAGTTGGAATCCGCGATGCAACCTGGGTACATAGTGCTAAACTTGATGCCGGTGGATTCGCCGTAGCGTTCGGCGAAAGCCTTGATGTCGAGCATGTTGCACAACTTGGAATCCTTGTACGCCTTGGCGCCGATAAATCGCGTACCGTCGATCAAAGCGCCTTGGTTGCGGTCGGAGTTCTTGAAGCCATTCTTCAAGCCAGACATGTCGCCGAGACCGGCGCGCGGCGGCACTTGACCGGCGAGCGTGTTCGTGTTCCCGGTGACGGAGCCGACGATGATCAAACGCTTCATGTTCGCATCCGGGGCTTGCGCCAAATCGTCAAGCAAAAGCAAAGACAACAAGTGGTGACCCAAGTGGTTCACACCGACGCATTCCTCAAACCCATCCTTGGTGTACGACGGCACCGTGGCGTTTGGCAAGTACAACGCCGCGTTGCACACCAACGACTGAAACGTCTTAATGTACGGAGATCTGCGCAAGTTGGTGGCAAAATCGCGCACAGATTGCAAATCACCCAACTCCAAATTCATCACCGCGTACGAATCCTTCGGGAAACCGAGTTCATTCGCCTTCAACACGCCCTTTTCCACCGAACGCACCGCCATGACGACAAAGTAATCGCGCTTCACCAACGCCTTCGCCGTGTACAACCCCAACCCAGACGACGCGCCCGTGATCACCACCACCGGTTTGTTCCCGGTGTTCTTGTTCATGATGTCAGTGGACGCCGCGCGCGTCACCGCACCGGCGCGGTGGACGCGCGTCGGCGTCGTCGCGCGTCGCGCGCCGGGGCGCGCCGACACCACGTTCGCGCGCATCGAAAGCATCGTCGACGATGGATGGGACGCGATGCGCGATCGATGCGCGAGAGATCGATTGATGCGTTGGTGTGCGTACTCGCGTGCTCGCGTACTCGCGTCACTGACGTGCGTGAGTTTTCGACGCGTTCTATCGCGCGCGCGTGGTATACTGACGACGGCGGCGGCGGCGGCGGCGCGAGGCGACGGCGAGAACGATCGCGAATGAATCCCTATCCTATCCATCACACCGCCGAGCGACGACGACATTCTACCCATAACTTTTGCCATGTGACCATGCGTTTGCCTGAGGTAAAGGCATTTACGTGTCCGTGACTATATCGGAACGTGCACGCCTCATCGCGTGTATAACCTCGTTGCGTACGTCCATGCTCGTACGAACAGTCCGTGATAGTATAATGGTCAGTATACCACGCTGTCACCGTGGTGATCGGGGTTCAATTCCCCGTCACGGAATTTTTCGCCGTACTTTAAGTTTTTGTCGCCTATCATGGGGCGAACGTGCCGCACGTTACGCGCACTCGACGATCAGCGAAGCGCTTGCTTTGCGTTCTCGGGAGAGGAACCGTCCTTCACACACCGCCACGCGTCCCGTCACCGCGCGCGCGTCGTCGCCGAGCCACACCACACGCCGAACATGAAAGACTCTGACGAGAGTTCGTACGAGAACGCGCAGGCTATCCCCACGACGGAGTTGAAGATGGAGGCGGCGGCGCCGCAAAGGTTCCTCCAACCCGCGACACGCCGCACGGCAACCGTGAGCGTTACATAAATTAAGATGTTACGCATCGTCAATACACGCACACGTGCGCCCGCTGCATTTCGCCAGTCCGGTGTCGCGGGTGTCTGCTCAGTGTCGTCGAGCGCGGCGGTGCTCAGTGTGCTCGACGAACCGCCTCGAGTGTGTACGATTTGACTACTGGCCATACGCGTCAGGCAAACCGTACGGCTCGTCGACGCGCCGTTGGTGCACCCAGATTCGCACGATCCATTTGTCTTCGTTCGCTTCGGTGCCTTCGTGCTCGACGCGCTCGTCAAAGTCACCGGCGGCGTTAGCTGGGAAGAACAACAACGCGCGGCCCTTGGCGGGCTGCACGACGAGCGCGTCGTTGTTATCGCTCTTTAAGCGCCCAAAACGTGTAACGCCGCCACCTGCGACGCCATCGACATCGTTTAAATACACAAGAAGCGTCGCTAATGTTTGTCCACCGCGATTGGCGTCTTCAACCTGGGCGCCTCGATTGGCGTCAAAATGCGGCGCCAGCTTTTGTCCCGCCTCGTATCGAATCACCGTCGGCGCCTCGTATTCTCGCCAGGATGTCCCTGGAAGTAACTTGGACGTTTTCTCAATCAATACGCGTTCGCCACTACCAGAACCGTTGAGCGTGGTCGATGTTGAAGTACGCAACTCTCCGAGCTCGTGCTCCTTTCGCTTGACGAAAGCCACGCTCGCGGCGTACGCCGCGCCCACGGATGCCATGTACGCCGCCGTACCCTCCGCGAGTATTCCCAAACCCGGCTCTTGACCGAACACAGCGGAGCTTAACAACATGGTGAGAGCGCCAACCCATACCGCGGGCCCGCTTGCCGTCGTGCTCACCCACGACTCGACGTCGTTTGTCCAGCCCGCGTACACCACCGGCGACTGCGTCATATCCCCTTTCGCGCGCGCACGCGCGATGATATCCGCGCACGAGTCGTCATCTAAGAAGTCATCGATAACGTACACATCTGGTGACGCGTGAAGTTGTCGCAAGCCGTCGAAATAGCGATCGACGGGCAAGTGTTTATCGAGCACCGCGGCGTTCCTGTTGGCTGTCGACGTTGCCGCTCCGAAGCCACTGTTAGCGCGCGCGATGATTGATCGTTCATGAAGTCGCCGTGATGTGCCATGATTACGTGACGTCGACGCACCGGGCGATGACGACGTCGTATGGGTATGCGTCGCGCGACTATGGGCGAGACACTGCATCGTCGCGTCGAGCACTGGAGCGCGTGACGAAAGAACGAGCGCGAGAACCGTCGGAGCACCTCTTCGGCGATGAATGAATCAATCGAGGAATTATGTGAATTGTCATGAATCAAATATAACACACATAACGAACGCCTCCTAGCGAGGCAGTCGACTACGTTGATTCGTACATCGCGCGACAAAAACTATTTATGGAAATAATGCTGCTGCTTCGACCGCCGCGCAGTTACGCCTTGACCACCTTGGTGACGAGGAATCGCGTCATCGCTTGGCGGTGACCGTTCTTCTTACGGTAGTGCTTCTTCGGTCTGTACTTGAACACGATGACCTTCTTGTCATCGTAGTTCTCCAACACCGTAGCCTCGACGCGCGCGCCCTTCACGTACGGGTGACCCCACGTCGGGGTGTCCCCAGCCTTCGTCCCGAGCACACGTTCGAACGCAATCTTCGTCCCGGGCTCAACACCCTTCAAGCTGTGGCACTCATAGTAACGCCCTTCGGACACAAACTGCTGCGAGCCGCCAACCTCGATGATGGCATCCCAAGACGGCGCCGCGCCCGTCGACGGGGGCGTCGTAAAGCCGATTTGGTTAATCGAACTCTCCGCAACCGCTGTTGATGTACAATACCAAACGAAAGACACAAAACGCGTCAGTACACACACCATATACGCACACGCGCGTCACGCACACCACGCGCCATCGATCCACGTCTACAACCTCCGCGCAATCGCTCGACCGCGAAGACCTCGCGCGATAAGGGTTTTAGGGTTTGTGCCGCCCGCGCACCTTTCGTCGCCCCATCGCGACGTCCCGCCGACGACGACACCACCACCATCCACCACTCATCGCCGCACACGCACGCGCACATAAAAACATACCTCCAACTCGCACCGGCGCCCGGCGCGCCACCGCGTGTTTCCCACCAAAAACCGCGCGCGCGTTCGCGCGCACCGACGGCGCCATCGTCATCGACAACGCGCTCATGATTACTCTCGTGTGGTGTCTTTAGCGTCACAACAACGCACGTCGACAAGCGAAGAAACAACGGTTATATCGTGATGCGATATACTCTCGATTCGTCGATGCGTGCTCGCGTGCTCTCGCGGTCGCGCGTGCGTGTGACGACGGCAGGCGCACCCGTGGGGGTCCACGCGGGCGTGGATGTCGGTCGGTCGGACACGCCGAATGTCCGAACATCGAGGCTGCGCTTTTCGAGCCTCGCGCGCGCCGTCGTCGTCACGGCACGGCGCGTCGACGGCGACGATGGGCGCGACGGGTGCGATGGGCGCGATGGGGCCAGGCGCGGTTGGCCCGACCCGTGGCGGTGGCTCGCGACGACCGTGCGGGCGAAGACACCGCGCCGCCCGGTGGAGCACGCGCCCGCGCGGGGTGGAGGACGAGACCAACTTTGCCCCGATCGATGGCGCGAGCGACGGCGCGCCAGGGGGGGTGGCGGAGGACGTGTTCGGGCCGGAGGCGGTGCTGCTCGTTGGGTTCACGCCCGTGGAGTGCGCGGAGTGGCGGGAGATTTTGGATGCCATCGGGGCTGATTTCATTCGCGTCGTGGCGTGCGATACGGCGATGACGCGCGGGACGTTGGGGCGGGCGTTGGAGACGGTGCAGGAGGACGTGAGTGCGGTGAAACCCGCGCTCGGGGTGCCAAGGATGATGTTTATGAGTGGTATGAATGGGCGTGAGGTGATGGAGTTGATTGGCGTGTATGAGGACATGTGCGAGGGCGACAGGGAATGGGCGCCCGCGGTGTTCGCGTGCGCGGTGCCAAAGAATTACGATTCGCCAATGTCGGCGCTTTTAGCGGAAATCATGGATGACCACGAACGATTGACTGGTGGTGGTGCGGCGGCGGCGTTGTAGGAGTGATGTGACGATAGTAGTGACGAACGAGCGCGCAGAACTATAAACTGTAATTATACGAGCTATCCTCACTTTTTGCCGCGCGCTTTGAGCTCATCTGCGCCTGGACCGATTAAGATTTTCTTCGATTTATCGACGATGCGTTCGCCCTTCTTGAACACTTTACCTGACCCCTTCTTATCGTTGTTCCACCACGCGGGTTTCGCGCCGTCTCCTTGCGTTAATTTTGCCTTCTTTCGAGGCGTCGACGCTCCGCCGTCGTCGTCTGAATTGCCACCCCCGCCGCCTTCTTCATCCTCTTCCAGATCGCCGTTTTCATCCGCAGGCTCGTCGCCGACAGCGGCAAATCGGTCAGCGTTCTTCACGCCCTTCCCAGTAGGTTGTGGTAACGCCGCGGCGACGCGCGCTAAGACATCCAAGTTGGGATCGATCGGGTGACCGCCTTGTTTGAGTAATTTCACCAAATCATCCGCGAGCGGCGCAAACTTGCGCGTGAAAAAGGACAGTGCAGCACCTTTACGCCCTGCGCGCCCTGCGCGACCCACACGGTGTCTGTATTGCTCGATGCTTCCCGGGAAGTCCCAATTTACCACGTACTCCAAACCCGCGATGTCCAGCCCGCGGCCAGCGACGTCGGTGGCGATTAACACTGGCGTCTTTCCCGCCTTGAAATCTTTCATCGCCAAGTCACGTTTATCTTGTTTCATCGTGCCGTGGAGCGTGCTCACTTTCTCACCGTGTCGCTTGCATAGATCTGCAATGAATTGCACAGTCTTGATTCGGTTCGCGAACACTAGCACTCGGCTTCGAGCGCGGCCGTCGGCGGCGCGTAGTTTGGTGATGTACTTCATCAATTTTCGACTCTTCTTATGCTCGGCACACACGTGCACGGCTTGTTCGACGTTAGACATGTGTGCCATTTCTTGAATTTCGCCGTTCGGTAACGTGACCTTGGTGTCAGCCTCGATATTGACCGTAGCGTACTCCTTTCGGAGCCAGGTTTTGCTAATCGCTCGCACTGCCTTTGGAAACGTCGCGCTAAATAGCAAAGTTTGTCGTTCGCCTTGGCCATTATCTGGCAAGGATTTACGAATGTCGCTGAGTTGCTCCTCAAATCCAAGCGCAAGCATGCGATCAGCCTCGTCGAGGATGAGCATCTTGGCTCGATCGAGTGCGAGCGCGCCGGATTCGAGCACGGCGAGCAAGCGTCCAGGCGTGCCGATGACCAACAACGCCTGTGACGTCGTTTGCTTCAACGCTTCCTCTTGTTCTTCTTGCGATGCGCCACCATAGACGGCTACTGCGCGAACTGGCACGGCTTTTTTAAGCTTGTTACACACGTTGGCGATTTGTAAAGTCAGTTCACGCGTCGGGGCGACGACGAGCACCGCCGGCGCGCCCGGACGCTTCTTTCCAATGTTTCGATTTCCCTTTTGATCCTCGAGCGCAGCTTCGATGGCGGGCAATAAAAACGCCAACGTTTTCCCACTCCCAGGAGGCGCAATCGCGAGCAAATCCCCTCCCGAACACGCCGCCGGCCAACATCGCCGCTGCACCGGCGTCACTCGTCGATGCCCGATGCTCTTCATCGCGTCCATAAAATAATCTGGCACTCCAGCGTGTGCGCCATCCTCCATCCCATCACTGCCATTCGCACCATCCTTCGCATCGTCATCGTCATCTTCTCCATCACCCGCCTCACTTGTCGTTTTCGCCTTTAACTTTTTCCTCAACGCCTTGGCTGCCAGTCGCGCGCGTTCCGCCTTGCGCTTCGTCGACCGCCTCTCCGCCTCTACACGCTCATCTTCCTCCTTCAAGCTCGGTGGCACCGGCGGTGCTTGCGAACACATCCCTCTCAGCTTCTGTTTCACCCCGCGTTTGGTACGAATGCGCTTCCCTTCCGCGTCCACGCGCGTTTGAGCTCGCACCTTCTTCGCCTCGCGCTTGCTTCGCTTTCGCTGAATGAAATCAACCGTCATGGCGCCCGCGCGCGCTTGCCGTCAATCGCGTCGTCGCGCGCGTCGATGAATCGATGGCGCACTGGAGTGCGCGCGTCGCTCGGCGTTCGGCGCTCGTCGACGCCCGGCGTCGGTCGTCGGCGTCGGTGTGTGCGGTGTTCCAACGCCGTGGCGGCGGCGGCGGCACAGTTTGTCGCGCGCCATGCACGCGCGCGTGCGCGTGCGCGTCGCCCTACCTCGTGCGCGCGGCGGTAGCAGTGGCGATGGTGGTGCGCGCGCGTGGTGTGCGAGGCGGGGCGCGCCGTGCGCGCGCGCGGCGGCGAATGCACGGGCACAGCCGAGGCAGCCGCGCGAGGACGCGGCCGGTGGCGCGCCGCGCGCGAGTGAGAGCGATGCGCGCGATGGCGACGCGCGCGCGGCGCATGCGAGTGTCATGGCGTCTATTGACGATGCGTTGAGTAAGCGTTTTATCGCGCTCGATCCGGCGGGGTACTTTGTCATTCGCGCGAGAGGCGACGCCATCGAAGCGAGGCATTATAAAAACATCATAGGCGAGGACGGATTGGCGCGTGATCCAGAGACGAATGAGGTGATTCCGTGTGATGGGAGTTATAAACCCGTGGTGAACGCCGAATTCACCGGCCGCACGGCGAAGGAGATATCTGTGAAGATTTTTGAACGCGACGGGAGAGACGCGAATGACGGCGTCTGCACGATGATGTCGCACGCGAATTATTTAGGGCGAGAGTTTCAACGCGCCGAGTGGTGTATACGGCAAGGAATAGAGTACGTGCAGGATTGACGCGCGCCGACGGCGCGGTGCGTGTGTGCGTTGTAATATTACTGTAAAGTGTCGTGTGAGAAGTGTCGTGTGAGAGTCCGTCGTATTCATTTTCGGGTTCGTGTTCGCTAAGATTGTTTGTGTTCTATTGAAAATCGCGCGCAAGTTTCTATAATCAAAGAAAGTAATCCGGCACTCGCTTTGCCGCCTGTTGCTCTTCGCCCCTACGCGGTGCCGGGTCGAATTGTAAGAACTCTGTCTCCATGTTGTCGTTCACCTCCATGATGCTCGCTTGATTGCCGCATCGATAACAGTAATTTGGAGCACTGAAAATTGTCACCAGCGACTGTTCGTGATGCCACAGGTACCCCTCCATTACTAATTGATGTGCGCGCGCAATTAACTTCAACCCGTTGTTGTGATTGAATTGCTCCGTGATGTCCTGCCCAAACGTATACCCGGCGCCGCGAGGACTCATCCCCCAGCCGGCGCGGTCGTCGGGATCGCTCCACACCAAATCGCACACCGGCCCTTCGTGCGGAACCTCGGCGAAACGATCAATCTTCCGCACGTCGTCTAACGTGTCAATCGATGGCGACAATCCCCCATGCGGACAGAAAATTTGATTCTCCACCACCGCCGATAACGGCATAAAGTCAAACAAATCTGTAAACGCCTTCCACACCCCGGCGTGCCCGTACTTTCGCATGCACTCGTCATAAAACCCATACACCTGCGTAATTTGCCTCGACTCATGATTCCCACGAATAATCGTCACTCGGTCGGGGTATCTCACCTTGAGCGCCACGACCAACGTCACCGTCTCCACTGAATAGTACCCTCGATCGACGTAGTCCCCTAAAAACAGATAATTCGTATCCGGCGCAAACCCTCCCATCTTGAACATCTCCATCATATCGTGAAACTGTCCATGAATATCCCCAACCACCGTCACCGGCGCCCGGACGAGCTGTACGTTACTCTCCTCCGCTAACAACCCGCGCGCTCGATCGCACAACGTCAAAACTTCCTCCTCGGGTAAAAACTTATGCTCCAACAACGTCGCCACCATGGCGTCATAATCCCCATATTCCGTAATCTTCAATCGCGTCATCCCTCACACCACGCACGCGCCCTCGACGCGTCACAACGACGACGACGACGGCACACCAGCGTTCGAGAATCCAGTGAATCAAATCACGCTGGTGCCCCACGCGAACTCGATCACCACCCTCTCGTGCGACGTCGTCCACCGTTACGAACGACGCGTGTCACGCGTGTAAATCCCCCGCGCGCGCGCGTGATGTTCTCGATCGCCGCGCGACGCGCACTGCGGCGCGGGCGGCGCGCGCGCGCGCAGATCCACGGTCGCGCGCTCGATCGCACCTAAACCCTACTGTGACGTGACGCCACCAATGTAAGAATTTTCGCAGGTGCCGCGGCTGGCGGCTGCGCGTGCGCGCGTTCGGGACACGCCGACGCCGACGCCGCGATGAAGCGCCGCGCGTCGAGCGCGCCAGGAAAACGCGCGTCCGTGCCTTCGAAATCGTCCGCGTCCGCCAGACCGCACCGCACGACGGCAGCAGCGACAAAGACACCGCGAAAGACGTTGGAGGATGACGACGACGAGCTCGGGGATGTCGATGACGACGACGGGGTGGATGATGACGACGAGAGCGGTAAGGCGAGCGCGGCGCGACGTCAAGATGAGGATGAGGAAGAGGAGGATGAGGCGAGGGCGAGAGAGAGCGCGCAGGAGAAGCGTATACGTTTGGCCAAGGCGTATTTGGAACGGTTGCGCCAGGAGCAGGCGGAGGAGAGCGAGGACGAGGACGAGGCGGGCGACGAGGACGGTGAAGGACGGCATTTGGATTCACACACCCGGTTAGCGGCACGATTGGCGGATGAGGCGCAAAGAAAGAGTGGACACCAGCGCGCGGCTGTGGGGGATCGGGTGAAGGTGCCGGCTGAAGTTCAGGGTGAGCCGCAGACGTGGCGGGGACATAAACGCGCGGTGACGGGCGTGGCGTTGACGGAGGATGATCGTTTGGCGTATAGTGTGTCGAAGGATGGCACGATATTTGGTTGGGATATCGAGACTGGGAAGCGGTTGAAGTTCCCTCGCACGCCAGAGGTGGTAGTAGACCCGTTGCAAGGGGGCACTGGTCCGCAAGCGCCGCCAAAGTGCGGAGCGCACGTGATGCTGTGTTGCGCCGTGAGCGGCGAGAAGAATTTATTCGTCACTGGTGGCGCTGATAAGCGTGTGCACGTGTGGGATACGCGAAGTATGACGCGTATCACATCGTTTCCGGGTCATCGAGGCGCGGTGACTGGCTTGGGATTTCGACACGGCACTGGACAATTGTTTTCGTGCTCGGAGGACCGCACGGTGAAAATTTGGTCGCTCGACGACATGGCGTACGTCGATACGCTATTCGGACACCAAGACCGTTGTATCGCCATTGACACGCAGAGACGTGAACGAATTGTCACCGTAGGTGCAGATAGATCGGCTAGGTTTTGGAAAGTGCCCGAGGATTCGCAACTCGTTTTGCGACCGGCGGCGGGCGACGGCCAAGCCGAAAGCTGCGCCTTCACCGCGCATGACCACTGGCTCACTGGCTCGCAAGACGGATGCGTAGCGATTTGGAACATAGCTCGAAAGAAAGCTGCGGCGTCTTGGGAAAACGTGCACGGCTTTAGGGAAATAGTCGCCCCGAAGTCGTTTGATGACGACGCCGTGCGGCGAGCGATGGACCAACGAGCGGCCGCGCAAGCCGTCAGCGGAATGAGCGCTAAAAATGACGGTGGTGTGGGCGAGATGGCGAGCTGGGTGAACGCCGTGCACGTAGGTAAGGGTACCGATTTCGCTGCGTCGGGTGCCGCCGATGGTACTATTCGATTATGGAAAACGTCTCACCAAGGCGAGCCTCTCGTACCGTTGCATTGTTTAGCGGCGCGAGGTTTCGTAAACGCACTCCAAGTCGCCAGTAGTGGTCGATTTGTTCTCGCCGGCATGGGCCAGGAACCGCGACTCGGGCGTTGGGGACGCGATTCGGGCGCGAAGAATGGTCTTCAGTTGCACATGTTAGAACTAGAAAAAGAGAGATTTTGAACTTGAAAGAAATCAAATGGTCTTTTACAACATACCGGTACCGGTAAAAAATACCTTCGTTTGCGCAAAGCCACGCGCGTGTGGCGTAAGTAATCTAAAAAATCTTGTCTATTCTGATCGAGTCGCGCGAGCAACACGGTATGCGGCTTGGTCAAATAATACCGAACCTAGGCGAAGTGCGGCAGCTTGCGCGCCCGGTGCGAGTTCTGGTGCCAAGTCCAAAAGCTCCCGCACCAGTTCGGCGTCGATTTCAGGCAAGCCTTGTGCCTGCGCTGATTTCTGCTCTCCATTGGGCGCGGTTTCTTCGCCGCCAGAAAACATCAAACGGAGTTCTTCTGCGACTTGTAACGTCTCAATGTCTTCTTGAGAGATATGCGTCGCGCGTTCGAGCGGCGCCAACGTGTTCTTTGCCCCGCTTAGCAGTTCCGCCGCGGGCGAAAAAGACTGCGCGACAGACTCCACGGCGTTGAACGGTGCCGCGATAGTAGAAGACGCGGCAGAAGATACAAATGCACCAGCGTAGCGACCAAGTTCGCGAAGTGCGATGTCTTGAATCGGGCCACCACTTGGGTCAAACGCCAACTTTAGCGCCTCTCTAGCGCTGTTAGAAATTTTCTTCTTCTGTCCGTGTTCTTCGTCGGGTTTCTCCACCTTTGGCGCGCCAGCGCGCGCGGCGGTAATTGAGGTATAACTTCCGAACGCTTTGGATAACTGGCGTACTCTGTTCACGCTCAACGTTGCGTGTTCACCATCCTCCTTGCCGTAGAGCAATTGCTCCAAAGCCCTGCGCGTTTCAGGCGATTTGTCCGTAAGCAATCGACGCGCAATGTATGGATAGCATTCGTTTGCAATCGAGTAATTCTTGTCGCAGGACAATCCAATACCTTCAAGCACAGAAAATGCGCGAAGAATGTAGCCAAAATAAGCAGGGATTTGGAAAATGTTCCCATACTTTTCTTGCACGCCCTCCAAATCCTTTGTCAACTGCGCGACTTTACTATCCGTCCCAGCCGCCTCGAGAAACGCGTCGCGTCGCTTCTTTGGGTCCTTCACACCCTTCAAATCTTTCCGAATTTCTTTGATGCGTTCTTCATCCGGAAGGCCGAGCTCGTCGCGGAAACCTTGCGCACCACCACCTCTGGCCAAAGCGGAGAACAACAATCCGAGCGCGCGAGCAACGCCCGAATCTTCCATAGCTTCACGTTTTCCGCTCGGGATAAAACCCATAGCGTCCAAATCTGCGGGCACCTTCTCGAAATCTTTACTCACCAAGTGCGCGATGAAACGTAAGATGGCGGTGGATAAGTCCTTTGACACGGGTGTGACCAAGCCCCAGTCAAGAATGCATAATTTGCCATCCGTCGTGCGCAATAAATTACCAGGGTGAGGATCGGCGTGAAGGAATCCAAGGTCGAGAAGCATGGCCAAGTAAGACGTCAACGCGACAGCGCATAATTGTGCGGTGTCGCCCGCCTTACTATCTTGCAAACGTTCGCCATCGATCCATCCCGTGGTCAAAATGCGACGCGTCGAGGCTTGGCGAAACACTGGAGCGGCGGTGACTACGCCTCCCAAATCTGAACGCTTCGCCATGGCGGCGGCAAACTTTTCCCCATTCGTGGCCTCTTCGTTATAATCGAGCTCGGCGATAAATCGTCGCCCCCATTCATCAACCAAGCCTTCGAGATCGGAATTCAAGTTGTTGAACTTTCGCCATGGTTCGGCGAATGCGCGAATAATGCCGACATCCAAACTGATGGCCACGAGCGCGCCAGGACGCTGCACTTTCACCGCAACCTCCTCAAGTTCGCCTTTGTCATTCAACCACGTGCCTTTGTACACTTGACCTAAACTCGCACTCGCGATAGGCGTGTCACCGAGCGTCAACCGTTTCGCCGTCGATTCCCCGAGTTCGCGCGTAAGAATTCTGCGCGCCAAATCATCATTGAATGGCGGCACTTTATCTTGCAACACACGTAACTCTTCAATGTACTCGGCGGGTAATAAATCTGCACGGCTACTCAACACTTGTCCGAGCTTAACGTACGTCGGTCCGAGGGACACGAGTAAGTTTCTTAACTGCGTCGCGCGCTTTGTGTTGAGCCTCATCTTCGCCTCATCGCTCATATTTTCCCCAGCCAACTTACGATCAATGCGTAATTGCACGGTAAACGATCCCAATAACGCAAATGATCGCACACCACGCTTAAGTAGCGTCAGAGGCCGCGTCGAAAAGTACTTTTGCGTCGCCTTGGGATCGTATCTACGCAACTCGGCGGGTTCCACGTCGCCCTCAGCGCTCGCCAACGCCGCCCATTCATCCATACCGCTCGAGTCATCTGTCGTCGCGAACAACTTGGATGTGAACACCACTGCAACTATACCAGCGATGAGCGCCGCACCACCGCTCGCAGAGACATCCCCGAAGCGTCGCGCGGCTTCCGCCGCCGCCGCCGCCGCCTCTGGCGGCAACGCGTCGTAAAACGCCCCCCATCCCGACGTAAACTGATCTCGCTGTCCATCCGGAAGCGCCTCAAACGCGCGCTGCAACGCATTCGTAATCACCTCGCGCACATCGGTGCGCGCACCGAACTCAGCGGCGCCAGAGGCGAGAAGCTCTCCCGCGCGCTCGAGCACGTCCCACACCGCGCGCGACGCCTCCGCTTCGCGCTGCGCCACCGCCTCAAGCGCGCCGCGCGCGACGTCCGACGCGGCGTCCAGGGCGGCCACGGCGGCCACGGCGCCGGCGTCGCCCCCCAGCGCGCGCGTCGCGAGCTCGCGACGCGCGATGCTGGACGTTCGCGACACACCTCGAGACCGCTGGTGCGCGCGACCTTTCGCCCCCGCGTGCGTCGCTGACGCGGTCGCCGCGCGCGCATCGCGCGGCATGGCACGCGCCGTCATCATCTGCGTCGCCGTCGCCGACCCGCGCGCGCGCGGGGTGACCGACGACGCGAACGACGTCGCCATCGTGAGCTCTCGCGTGCGCCTCTGAATGACGTCACAATCGCGTTGCGCCGCACGAGATGACCCCCGACGACGCGTTGGCGCGCCTCGAGGCGGGAGGGTACTACTATGTGCACGACTTTCCCGCGCGCGGGACGTTCGGGATCGACACCGTGGATTGTCGCGCGGAGTCGGCGGCGTTTCGAGGGGTGAAGTGCGTGCCGCGCGGGGTACACTTTATCAGTACCAATGCCGCGGGTTCGCGCGAGGGCGCGATCGGTGAGTTCGTGTGCGTGGAGAAGGGTGGAGATGTTATCGTGCGCGCGTGGGATGCGGCTCTCGAGACGCTCGCGCCGGGACGAGGGATGGCGGAGGAGGATGCCGAGCGGTTGGCTGTCGCGACGCGAGACGGACGCGAGTTCGATGGCGTCATGGCGCCATATTCGATCGATATCGAGCGCGCGTGGACGGTGCTGAGTACATTTGTCACGACTGATGTCCTTGATCGTTGTGGCGTCGGCATCGGCACGCGCGTAGTTGCGGGAGATCCGGACGCGGAGGCGCGTTCGAGAGACGGCGCTTCGGCTCGCGAGGTGACGCCATACTTTGATCACGTCCCGCGCGCGCCCGTGTTTACCGACCGCGCGACGAGTCGGAACCCGCATGGTATGCCCGCTAGTGACGTGACGGTGATGAACACGTATCCAGAGTTGCGTCTGAAGCACGCCATTGGATGTTTTGGTGCCGACGGTTGGCGCGGAATGTTGGGCGAGCTCCAACTGTCCTTCATCTTGCTGAGCGCGCTATCGTCCTTGGCTGCGCTCGAGCAATGGAAGCGTCTGGTGCATGTGATATGTTCGTGTGCCGAAGTTGCCGTGTTTGACTATCCTGAGCTGTACTCGGCGTTCATTGATGTCATTAGGCCGCAGCTTGAACGCGCGGGGGGCGATTTTTTCGACTTCGACGACTACACCAAGGAAAACTTCTTGCGTCCGTGCCTCATCGACTTGGCCCGCATCAACATCGATGCCTCGCCGGATCATAATGACGGTGACGAATTCGCCATTGATATCGACGACGAGACCAAACTCGCGGAGGTGGCGCAAAAACTTCAACGCCTGGTACGATTTGTTCGCGAATCGCTTCACGTCAACCTTTTGGATGAAATTCACCAGGCTAAGGCCGACGAGGCACGCGCTCATGATGCTGGTGAAGACGCCCCAGTCGTCGTAGAACTCTCCGAGGGCACGTATATGCATATGGACGCCACGGATGGAATCGATGTTGACATTGAACACGTGCCGTCGACGATCGAAATTGACAGAGCCGCCGCCGAGCGCATGTCGTGGATGTCACCTTCGCCTTCGATCGAAAACCCCTAGCCGCGCGCTTTTGCGCATAGACCATTCGTTAGTGTATAAAACAACAAATGTAGAATATGTATGTGAATTTGCATTCGTCACGCGCACGCGTCGGCGCTCATGCGCGGCTGAAATCAGCCGCCACCTGTCGTTCCAGCGAGACGGCAGTCAAGACCTGACCTGTGCCCACTGACCTCACACCGAGACCATGGCGTCGCCGTTCGCGCCAGTCACGAACGCGCGCGTCGACGCGTGCGTAGACGCATGGGAGAGTATGCGTGACGAAATCGAACGCGCACAAGGTACGTCTGGCTTCAGTCGACGGCCATGGTTGGGTGATGAGCTCTCGCTTTTTTATGACGATGATTATGACCTCGCGTTGACGATATATCGAGTGATTGACGCGCGACGACGCCGTGCGTGATACGACAGATTTGAGCAACGAAACCGACGTTCAAATGTTGGTCAAGGCGATTTTTACATCGGTGCGTGAAGGCGATCGAGGTAAACATGTGCGAAGCGCGATGGAGGAGACGGCGAGGAGCGCCCGGGACGCTCAAGCGTCAACGTTTCAGAGTGTGTTTATCAATGCGAGCGCGAAAGCGATGGAGAAAGGGGCGTTCGGTGATAGTTCGTGTTTCGCGTTGTCGCGTTTGGTGGCGATTGTGGCGAGTACGGGGAAGGTTGAGGATGATACCACGGCGAAGGCACTCGAGACGTTGGCGAGGCTTCGCGCGCGAGGTCGTCGAGTGTTTTCTGCAAAAGCGCTGAGAGCCTTTGCCAACGATGTGGGATGTGACGCGTTGTTGGACAAATACCTAGAGCTCGTGAAGGGTGGCGCCAACACGGTGCTTTGTGCGCTTGTGGGTGAGATGTACGCGGCGGCTCGGGAGTTTTCCAAGCGTGACATTGGCGAGACGCGTCGTACGTTGCTACAGCTCTACGCCGATGTCGTACTCAATGGCGACGCGAAAGTGGTCGCTGCTGGCGTAACCGCTGAAGCATTTACAGCCGTTTTAAGCGACATCACCGAGGATGAGATGAAGGATGTTCTTTTGCCAAAGATGGTCAGACAGTTGAGACGTAGTCCAGAGGCAGTTTTACCAATAATTCTAAACACTTTAGAAGGCGTCAAGGTGGATTTGAGCTCTAGTTGCGCTGAGCTTGGAGAAGTGCTTATTCCACTTGCAAAGCACGCAGATGCCGCTCGCCGCGATGTATCTAGACGCATCATCGACACGCTCGCTGCAAATTCTGCTGACACGAGTCTAGTGAAGGAGCATATTTTCGCTCGCTGCGCTGCGGAATTCGACGCGGGCAAGCGCCCAAAGGAATGGACGGCTCGCGTTGGGTTGTATGACATCATCGGCTCATGTTCGCGAATTAGCAGCCGTAAAGACAGGGAGGCATTGAGTGCGAATGCGATTGCAATTTTAGCGACAGAGATGGCCGTCGATAAGCAGCTTGATGCCAAGGCTGCAGGGTTGCGCGCTCTCACGACGTGGTTGCAGCACATTGCCGCATGTCCTGCGTCAGTTGTTGCGCTTATCAAAGAGTCTTCGAAGGACACAAAAGAACGAGGGTCTACTTTGCAAGCTATTGCTCAAGCGCTGCGCTCAAATTCTGCGCTTGCGAGCGGGTTGTCAGAAACTATCGCTGTACTAGTGCCCATTACGGTTGCTGGTGCTGCGAAATCTGCGCAGCGCGCTGAAGGATTGAGCGCTTTGTATTTGACTGTTCGAGCTGCCGCTGATGATGCTGCTGTTTTAGATGCGGCAACGAAGGGGAAATTATGGGAATCGTTGTCTGCGTACTTTGACGTCGCCGCTGTCACTCGATTCGACGATTCAGATGCTCAAACTCTCGCAGCAACGTCGCAATGTCTGCTTTCAGCACACTCATCGCAATTGATCAAACTTAAGCTCGTCGATGTCGTGATTCAAACCATCGCGTTATTGAGCCTGCACTCGAACGCGCAGTGTCGAGCGGCGGCGCGCGAAGCTATTCGAGGCGCAATTAGTCAGGGCCAAGCGCCGACGAAGATGATTCAAGGATTACAACACTGGTTAGAGCAAGCCGCTGCTGGTACATTTCCGGCCGTAGGCGCCGAAGCAGATGAGACCTTTCCTTCCCGTTACGCGGGTGCATCCTTACTAGCGTACTGTGAATTTGACGAAGACGAGCAATGCGTCAAGCTCTCGAGTGATTTAGTGGGAGATATGCTTTTGCTCGCACATAACCCACTCGTCGCAGCTGCCGATGGCAGACGTAGTGGCGCGTGGTCTGCGCTCATCGCTCGTCTCGGCGAAGATATCGGCGACGCCACGAATGGTGAAGCGGTGTGTGAAACCATGGCTGGCGAGCGCGGACTCGCGAGCCCATCCTCAAACATTCGGGTCGCAGCTCGACGCGCCATCGTTGCTCTGGGACGATTGAGCTCAAACGATGTCTCGAATATCCTTCTCCCCAAAGCCCTCGGCATGATCGATATCCGCGCTCACGACAAAATCAGCGACAAGGATATTTTGATTTACAACACCGCGCCCGGGACGTTGTCCACCGACCCAAAAGACAAACCAGCGGCGGCACAGAAGGAGGACAAACAAGAATCATCCACAGTGGTGTCGTTGCGACCGAGTCAGCTCGCGGCTGGTGCGAAAAAGTCTACAAAAGCACCTCCGAAAACTGCGGATCCTCGCGAGGCGGCGCGGCGCGCGCAGCTTGCTGAAGAGGCGGACATTCGGGCTCGCGTACGAAGCGTGGTCGACAGCTTAGTGGAAGGATTGGACGTGCTCACATGCGTTCTCGAAGGACTCGGTCACCGCACGAGAGAGAAGGTATGCGATATTGCGTACAGAAAGGTGTTTCCTCTGCTTCGATCGAAGATTATTCCACAAACAGTCGTGTTGAGGACGGTGGAAACATTGTTGTACTGCGCGGCGGCGCGAGGCGCGGCAATGATTTTGTCCTTTCCGCAAGAAAGACGCACGGAGGCGCTCGCGATTCGTCTCGGTGCGATGAGTCTTGATGGAAGTCCAAAGCCCGTCGAGTTTGATCTGAATGGTAAGCCAATTCCAGTAGACATGCATGTGGTCAATTTCGAAACTCGCATGTTGAGCGAAGCGCTCGAATTAGCCAAGGGCGCACTTGAAGACAATGATCCGGATCCTCTCCCAGCTCCCGTGTTTGGGATGATTTTCCCTATTATTTCTCATGCTTTATTGCTTCCTGAGGCTCCAAAAAGTTTACGCATCGAGGCGCTGAATTTACTCGCCGCGCACGCCGGGGACGATGAAGATGGCGTCCCGATTCTCCCGAGTGCTGGAGCTGCGGTGCGTGTGCTACTTAACACGCTCTCGAATGCGACGCCGGACTTGGTCAACTTGGCAAAACCAATTCTTTCTGACGTTTCTCGCTATTTACAAACTAGCGACGACGTTTTGGCATTGGTGAATGGCGTAGAGAGTGAATTCCGCGCGGTGCGCGGAGCGTCTCTATCCGGATTGTTGAGCGCGCCGTTGGATTTCAGCAGCATGGATGAATGTGTAGCGGCAGAGGCGATCGCGAAGCTTTTTATCGCGCGGTTTGACAGCGACGATGGCAATAAGGCGCTCGCTGAGGAAGTATGGGTGTTGTGCGGACTATCAGACACCGTGCCACCGCCCGCGGATATTTTGGAATTCCTCACGCACGAAAGCGCGGCGACGCGGACCAGCGCGATCGACGCATTTTCGGCGTCTGTCGCTCATCAAGAAAATGGTATGTCGACGTCACTTCCGAAATTATTTGCCGCATTCAACACGTGCGAACGAAGCTACGCGAGAGAGAGCATGATTAAAGGATTGGGTGCGTGCACGCCGAGCTTGAGCGCTCGCGATCTTCCGCTTGTGTCCACTTTTCTTACAAAGGTGCTCACGGACGTCGACGGCGCCGTACGCGCCGCTGCCGTCGAAACTGGTCGTACCATGATTGATGCACATGGCGCTGAACACACGCAGCAGTTGCTCGCGGTTTACGAAGCGTATTTCGACCGCGGTGGCAGTCGAAGCGACTTATCCGAAGAAGCTGAAGACCACGTCCGACAAGGCGTCGTCGTCTTTCTCGGCGCGCTCGCTGTCCACTTGGACAAAGATGACGAAAAGGTACGCGCCATTCTTACTCGATTATTAGAAGTCTTGAGCACACCGAGTGAAGCCGTGCAGCGATCGGTGGCAGATTGTTTGCCGCCATTGATGAAAAAGCTCAACGAGGATGAACAGCGCGCGTTGGTGGATGCGTTGTTGCAGCAGCTCACTTCGAGTGAAAGCTACGCGGATCGCCGTGGCGCAGCGTTTGGCTTAGCCGGTGCCGTCAAGGGCATTGGCATGAGCAGCCTCAAAGGTATGAACATCATGGACACTCTCAAGGTGGCTATTGAAGACAAGAAAAATCCTGCGTCCCGAGAAGGCGCGGTGATGGCTTTTGAATTATTTTGCACGCGACTCGGGAGGTTGTTTGAACCATACGTGGTGAACGTTTTGCCCATGCTCTTAGTGTGCTTTGGTGATGTCACGGCGCCAGTGAGAGATGCGACTCAAGCCGCGGCGCGCGCAATCATGGCGAATTTATCCGCACAAGGTGTGAAACTGGTACTACCCGCGCTCCTGTGCGGCGTTGACGACGACAAATGGCGCACAAAGCAAGGCTCCGTACAATTACTCGGCGCCATGTCGAATTGTGCTCCAAAACAGCTCGGCGCGTGTTTGCCGCAAATTGTGCCACGTTTAAGTGAAACACTCATTGACACTCATCCAAAGGTTGTCGAAGCCGCGACGCAAGCACTCAAGGCTATCGGCGACGTCATTCGTAACCCAGAGATTTTAGCGTTGAGCAAATACTTGCTCGGCGCCATTTCTCTCCCGGCTGAACGAACACAAGCGTGCTTGGATGTGTTGCTTGAAACGACTTTTGTCAATGTCGTGGACGCGCCTTCGTTGGCGCTCATCGTCCCGGTTTTAGTTCGCGGCATGCGCGAGCGAAAAGCCGAAATGAAGAAGAAGGCTGCGAAAATCGCGGGTAACATGAGCGCTCTCGTAGCGGACCCGAAAGATATGGCACCTTACATTCCCATGATTGTTCCAGAGTTGAAAAAGGCGCTCATTGATCCCATTCCTGAAGTGCGAGGCGTCGCCGCGCAAGCGCTCGCGGGCCTCATTAAGGGCATGGGTGAAGAGTACTTTGAAGATTTGCTTCCGTGGATGATGCGCGCGATGCAAAGCGATGGTCCGAGCGTCGAACGTTCTGGTGCGGCACAAGGTTTATCGGAATGCCTTGCCGTACTCAGCTCGGATCACTTCGACGCGCTCTTCCCTGAAATTTTAGCCGGATGCGCCAACGCGTCTTCCGCCGTCAGAGAAGGTCACTTGACGCTGCTTCGTTTCTTACCAATCTCTCTCGGGGACATGTTCGAGGCGCACCTCGCAGACGCGCTTGCGTGTGTTCTCGAAGGTTTAGCAGACGAAGATGAACCGGTTCGGGACGCGGCACTCAGTGCGGGACGAGTATTTGTCGAGGAATTCTCTCACAGCGGCTCATCTCTTGATTTGATCTTACCCGCCATCGAAGACGGCATTGTCGCAGACAGCTGGCGTATTCGTCAATCATCCGTCGAACTTTTAGGTTCAATGCTATTCCGTATCATCGGCTCGAGCGGTAAGGTGCGCGTCGAAGGCGGCGATGACGAAGAAGGCATTTCTACCGAAGCGCAAGGTCAAATGCTCAGCTCGACGCTCGGTCAGTCGCGTCACTTCAACTTGCTCGCCGCCGTTTACATCCTTCGTTCCGACGCCACGTTAGTGGTGAGAAACGCGGCGGTGCACATTTGGAAAACAGTCGTGGCGAACACGCCGAAAACGCTTCGTCTCATTTTACCAATGTTGATGAGCCGCGTCATCGCCACCATGTCTGGGTGCTCGGAAGAACGCCAACAAACCGCCAGTCGTTGCCTCGGTGACGTCGTGCGCAAGTTAGGTGAGCGCGTGTTGTCATCCGTACTTCCAATTCTGCGCGATGGTTTATCGAGCGAGGTCGCCGAGCATCGCGAAGGCGTCGCGTTGGGCTTGGCCGAAGTTCTCTCCGCAGCGACACAGGGACAAATCGCGGCGCATTACGACGTCATTATTCCAACAGTACGCGATGCGTTATGCGACGACGACAAAAGCGTGCGCGACGCCGCGGGTAAGGCGTTCGACATGTTGTTCCAACACGCCGGTGGCGATGCCGCCGCGCGCATCGTACCAGAGCTTCTCGAGCAATTGGATGCCAATCCTCTCGCGCTCGAAGGCTTGAAGCAAGTGCTCAAGGCGCAGCCGAAGATTTTAGCCACCGTGTTGCCGAATCTCGCCAAGCCGCCGCTGACGATTTCCGGCGCGCGCACGCTCGGTGCTCTCGCTGAAGTCGCCGGCAGCGCGCTGCCTCCGCACTTGCCGCTATTGATGCCGCCATTGATGGACGCAATGGCGGACGCGGATGAAGAGAGCCGCGTCGCTGCGTCGAGCGCCGCTTCGGCAGTCATCGTGTCCGTCCCGGAAACGTCGTCGCACTTGTTGCTCAATGAAATCAAGCAAGGTATGGCGCACGAACGCGCTGGATGCCGCGCCGCCGCGGCCAAGCTCGCAGGCGAATACGCCAAGAACGCGCCTGGATTTGATGACGAACATGAAACCGAAGTTCTCATCAAGCGCCTGTTCGAGCTCTTTACGGATGACGATGAAGACGTGTTATTAGCCGCGTGGACCGCCATGGGCGACGTGACGTCGACAATTTCTCGTCAAGAACTCCCCGACTACGTCGAGTGCGTCGCTAAATCATTAACCATGGCGCGCGATCGCGTGCGTCGCAAGGATAAACTCGCGCGAGAGTATATTGTCCCGGCATTGCGCCTGCCCAAGGGCTTGGCGCCGATTGTTCAGATATTCCTTCAAGGCGTGCTCTCGGCGGAATCTTCCGAGCAGCGCGCGAGCGCCGCGAGAGGCTTGACGCTCGCCGTGTCTAGCACTGACTCTGCTGCGCTCAAGGCGCACGTCATCGCCATCACCGGTCCGCTCATTCGAGTCGTTGGCGACAAGCATCCATCCGCCGTCAAGAGCGCGATTCTCGAATCCTTAGCCGCGCTCATCAACAAAGGCGGCGTCGCCCTCAAGCCATTCGTCCCGCAACTCCAGACGACGTTTGTGAAATGTTTATCCGACGCACACATGTCGGTGCGCGTGAGCGCCGCCAGTGCGCTTGGCTTACTCATGACGTTGCAGACCCGCGTCGACGCCCTCGCGAGCGACTTGATTTCGCAGTGC
Source organism: Ostreococcus mediterraneus (assembly GCA_012295225.1). Taxonomy (NCBI): domain Eukaryota; kingdom Viridiplantae; phylum Chlorophyta; class Mamiellophyceae; order Mamiellales; family Bathycoccaceae; genus Ostreococcus; species Ostreococcus mediterraneus. The sequence continues at coordinate 332,854 of WMKK01000006.1, forward strand.
GAGTCGGACGATGTCGAACCGGGCGTGCGAGAATCCACATTTAGAGCCATCGCCGGCGTGTTCGCGCACGGTGGCGCACACATTAGCGCGCCAAACGTCACGCGTGCGATTGACGCGACGTTACGCGCGCTCGCGTCGTATTCTGAAGGCGAACGCACGAGCGCGAGCTTGGCGCTTTCGCGCGCGTTCGCCAGAGCGCCGGCGGATGAACGGGCATCCGTCGTCGACGCGCTCAACGCCCCGAGCGGCTGCGAACATCGTCAAGGCACCGCTGAAGCGTTGTGCCAGATCTCGCGCGCAAACGCCGCGCTCGTCATGGATGAACACGCATCAGCAACGCTCAATGCGCTCGTTCGAGCCGCGGCAGACGACCAAAGCGCGAGTAAATGCGCCGCCGCTCGAGGATTGGGCGCGCTCGCGGGCGTCTCTGCCCGTGAACTCGGCGCGTCCTCCCCGGTGTTGCCCAAGCTTCTTCCAGTGTTGACGAAATTATTGCGCGACGCCACGATTGATGTGCGATTTGCGGCAACGCGGGCGATTCGTGTGATTATAAGAAGCGCGGGACGGTCGGAATTGTCGCCGTTTTACGACGTTTTCATGCCCGTGCTCGCCGAGTGCGCAGTGGCGGATAAGAGCGGCGACGTACGCAAGCAAGCCGAACGCGCGGTGTATCGCGTCTTCAACTTACAGGATGGTCTAGAAGAGGCGTTGGAGCACTTGAGATCCGGTGGTACGGCGAATGCGGCGAGAGGGAGGTTGACGGATATTGCATTGAGGCAACTCGCGGCGTTGCCGACGCAATCCGACGACGAAGCGGACACCTCCGTGGAGGCGGATTTGATGGTGTCCAAATAATACAGTACCTAGTAGTTAAAAGAACCCAAATAGAGTGATCGTGTGTATCGTGTGTCTCGCGAATGTAATACTTCACACGGACGCTCAATGTAGCTAGTCGCTATCGTCGTCGAAGAGTTGGAGCGAGATGTTGACATCCTTGAGCGTAGACGTGGCTCCGCCGTGAGTCGGGTCCACATTCAACGCCTTTTCCAGCATTTCACGCGCCCGACGCAATGCCTTCACGTCACCATCGCCGTAGTCGCCTAGAATTAATAGCGCTTTCGCCCCTCGTACGTATCCGCGTACGTACTTATCGTCAATCGCTGTCGCGGCGACGCTCGCCTCAACGGCGAGCGTCAACGCGTCCCGTCGGCGTCTCGTATCGCCTTGACCACCAACTTTAAGCGCTGCCGCAGCTTGATTGCCTAAATATGCCACAGTACGCGGTGCTAATCTCACAGCCTCTGCGTGATACTTGTACGCTGTGTCGTAATCCTGTGCGTTGAATGCCTTCACACCCGCGTCGTTGAGCGCCTCAGCCGCCGTCGACGCATCCGAACTCGTCGCGTCTAAATCTGGTCGTCCCACAAACGCCCCATGTCCTGTCGACGCCCGGGCGCGATCGATGACGCAATCACCATCAAAACCAACGCCCCCGACGCGCTCCCACGGACGCGCCGCAGACGCGCCGACGACGGCGTCCCCGTCCGCGTGGCGGCTGACGACTTCGGTCCCGCTCCGCGCTACCAAACCGCGCGCGACATCCTCACCACCATCACCACCACCACCGCCACCAATCGCCCGCGTCGTCGTATACGCACTTTCACGCACGTCATAACTCGCCTCCGCGCGCCCACCCGCGCACCACGGCACGTGCACGTCGACGCCGAACGCCGCGTGCGGTCGAAACTCCCCGCGCGCGCGCAACGTCGCTTCAATCTCCATCGGCTCGCACCCCGAAAGCGCCATCGCCAGCACATCCTCCAGCGACTGCAACGGCGGAATCACATACGTCCGTCGCCACCGCGCGTAATCAAAATTCGCCGTCGTCAGCGCGTGATACGCCGCCGTGATCCTCGTAAACATGCGTTGCGCTTTTTCCACATCGCGCGGATTCTTATCCGGATGCCAGCGCAAACACGCCGCGCGATAGGCGCGCTTGATGACGTCGGCATCGGTGACATCGCGCGCGAGCCCGAGGGCGTCGAGCGCGCTCGCGCGCGTCGGCGCCGCGTCGGCGTCGTCGTCGTCAGCGCGCATCGAAATGGCGTGTCGGTGCAGAAAACGCCGTAGCGCGTCGTGTCGGTTACAACTCTTGGAAAACGGCTGCCAACGCGTCAGCGCGCACTCGACGGCGTTCGCGATCATTCGATGCCGCGCGTGCGTTGCATTGTTTTCGCACTTTTCCGCGGTCGGCGCGCGGGGCGATTGGCGCGTCGCATCGATCGCGACGCGCGCGTGATGGAGATTAATCAGCACTCGCGCACTCAAAGCGTTGAACGCGGGCGCCGATCATCACACCGCGACGCGACGCGACGGGACGCGACGCGACGCGCGCACCGCTCGAACGGCGCAAAAGTAATCAATGCGTGCGCACGGCTCGATCGCGCTCTCGCCGCCATCGCGCGCGGCGGCACGGCGGCGCGATGCGAAGGCGCCGTTGGCGCCACGCAAAATGCTGACGCGGCACGCGACGATCGTCGCGGTGGCACCCACGGAGCGGCGCGAACTCGACGCGCTCGCGAGTGAACAAGCGTTCGATGATGCGATCAACAGCGGTGAGGTGGTGGTGGTCGATTTCATGGCGACATGGTGTCGCAAGTGTATCTTTTTGAAGGGGAAGCTTGAAAAGTTTGCCGCGCGCACGCCGGCGGCTCGGTTTTGTTGGATCGATGTGAACGCGGTACCGCAAGCGTTGATACGTAAGGTTGGTGTGGAGTCTATGCCGACGTTGCAGATTTACGTGCGCGGGAAGAAGGTGTATGAGCTCGTGGCGGGTGAGGATGGCGAGGCGGTGATGCGCAAGTTGGTGTTTGCCATCGACGAGGCGGAGACGCTGGCCAAGAAAAAGTAGTGTTTGTTGTGGTTTTGTATTATGTACACTAAGTGAATGCACGCAGACGAAGAATGCATGACACGCGATGCATGCGCGCGACTTGAGCTATGAAATGATGGCTGTATGCAGTCTTAGAAACCGCACTTGCACTGCGGAATGTGAGCAATCGAGCGCTCGAGTATGCGCGTCGCGCGCCTTCTGATTTCCATCCATTTCGTGTCCAAACACTTCGACGCCGCATCGTCGCCGTCATAATTGTTTTCGTCCCCATTTACCACGGCGAGTCGAAGAAATAGTTGCGGGACGCCAAACTTTGTGCATTTGCTTGGATGCGACATCGGTACGAGGCACGTCCCCGTGCCCCCAGCGTTCACCGCTCGAAGTAATTCGAGATTCATGTCGTTAAAGTCCACGCCGTGTGACTCTTCGAGTTCAGCAACTGTAAATCCATTCGATGCCGCGCCCGTGAGACGAAAAGATACGAGCGCATTATCGCCATCATCGCTATTATCCATGATTTCGAAACGTAAATCCTCCGCCATGGCGCGAGCGACGTCCTCTTTTACGCGCCGAATTGCGTCCATGTTGACTACAGGCAGCGCTTCTTCGAGCGCACAAATATCACGCATGACTGAATCTTCGTCCAAATCAACGCCTATGATGACCAGACACGTACTCGTTGCGCTCGCGAGTTCGCCCACGCTCGGCTCTAGCTCAAGACGGGATTTCCCCGAAAAATGAAAATCGTAGCTCACGCGCTCGACATCTTCCACGAATGTCACCACGCCCTTAGAGCGAGCAGTTGATTTAGGAATCATTGCTGTGGCCCAGTGTTGAAATCGCGCGAACACCAAGGGTTTCGTGCCTTCGTAGGCGAGTGAGTTACACGTGCTTTGAGCGCCGCCTGGTACGTGCGTCGTCTTTTTCGTCAGGTCGAGCGAAAACGGTCCTCGAGTAACGACATTTACCTTCTCTTCTTGTTTGGGTTTACGCAAGCGCCCGCCCGTCGGACTCAACACGTAAGGCATCGCTGAAGCTCCCCAATCGTGCCCACTTTTGCCTTCAGGTTGACCAATCATGTCTACGTCTAAAATGCTCGGCAACGGCACGTCGGCATCCACACACTCGATGACGCGCGCTCCTGGGGCTCTAGCGCTCACCACTTCTCGCGCCCGGCACAACACGGCATCGGCATCCTCTAAATCTCGAATCAAATCAATTTTGTTCAACAACACGATATCTGCACACGCGAGCTGCGCGTCCCACACGTCGCGTTCGATATCTGGCCCTCCCGCCGCCGCCGTCTCCGCCTCGACGACGCATACCACGCCATCCAGTCTCGCCCGCGTGAGTGGCCCAAAACTACGATCGAGACGCGCAACAACCTCGCTCGGATCTACCAATCCACTGGTTTCGATCAACACGTAATCGAATGACCCCATATTGCTCCCATCGTCGTCGGCGTTGAGCAACTCGGCGACGCCCGCCTCCAAATCGTCCCGCAGCGCGCAGCACACGCATCCATTCGTCAGCTCGGTGACTTGTACGCCGCTCGCAGCATCCGCCCCGGACCTTCGAACGACTCTCGCATCGACATTTATCGCCGCAAAATCATTCACCGCGCACGCCACGCGCAACGATTGTCTATTCTCCAACGCGCGTTTCGCGAGCGTCGTCTTGCCGCTGCCAAGAAACCCAGTGATGAGCGTAATCGGCAGTCGCTTCTTCGCCTCGGGCGCGTACGCGGTTCGCAATTCATAGTTGCGAAATAAATTGATCGACTCGGCACGCGCGCGCGCGGCGTTGCTCGCGTCGTCGTCGCCCATGTCGCCTTGAGCTCGCGCTCGAACCATGCGCACACGTCGAGCTTCGACGCCTCGCGACGCGCGCGCGCGGCGACTGCGACGCACAGACGCGCGCGAAAACGCCGGCGAGCACTCGAGTCGTTCGCCGAGCGCCGTGGCGCGGCGCATCGACCGCGCGAGGACGCGCGAGGACGCGTCGCACGACGTCGAGTGACGGTGCGCACGCGAGACCGTTAGAGCTCGACGCAGCCATGAACGCGCCGACGCGGTTCGCTGCACGCGACGACGCCGGTGAAGACGGCGGCGGCGTGCAAAATGGTGCGCGTGCGAGCGATGCGGACGTCGGGCGCGCGCTCGTGCGCGTGCGAACGGCGGTGACGCGCGCGGCAGCCGTGGGTGCGGTGCTTCGAGGAGGATTGACGCTCGGGAAGCTCGCGCTCGGAAGACGACGTACGCAGACGTCAGAGGCACTCACGCGGGCGACGATGGAGATAGGGCGGTACGTTGCGTTTTTCTCGGCGTTCGCGGGGACGTACGTGGCGGTGGATGAGACGCTTCGGGCGAAATTTGGTGCGGAGGAGTCTAAGCGTTGGAGAGCGGCGTTTGCGGGCGCGTGCGCGGGGCCGTCTTTGATGCTTATCGGAGGCAACACCACGCATTATGGGTTAGCGGGGTATATATGGGTTCGTTCATTAGTTTTGCTCGCGCGCGTTGCACAGAAGAGTGACAATGAAAAGGTGAAAAACATGGCGGCGTTTACAAAGGTGGAGCACGGGGACGTGGCGTTGATGGTTGGGAGCGCGGCGGTGATTTTATCGTGCTTTGTATTGAAACCGGAGGCGGTGGAGCCAGGATATTTACATTTTTTGAAAGTTCAAGCTGGCAAAACACCCGAAGAACTATTGGCGTTGCAGAAGTTTGGTACAGGGGCGTCAGATGAAGAACTAAGAGCGCTGTGTGCTCGTTTAGCGGTGTCGAATACGTGGTCGGCGGGTAATTCAGCGCAAGATCTGGCTAACAAGACCGCCCTGAGTGCGGTCAGTGCGAGCACGGGCGTTATCAATCGCGTAGAGTTATTTAGATTGATTTGTTTCCAAGGCGCGTCTAATCCGGAGCATTTCTTCAAGCACATCGCCAAGTCGTTTTCCACAACGTTAAGCGTATACTTGCCGGTATACTTGGTGCCCGCGCTAATGATTCATAGAGGAAAGTTGCTGTCACCAGAGCGCGGTCCGAAAGTGTTGAGTCGCATAATTACTGGGTCTGGCCGTTCGGCGTTGTTTCTGTCGTCGTATGTCGCCTGCGGATGGAGCGGTATCGACATTGCCAATCGCGCGTTGGGAACCGCAGACTGGCGCTCCATCCCACTCGGCGTGGCCTCTGCAGGTTTGGCGACGTTCATTGAAAAGAAATCGCGACGAATGGAACTTGCCATGTATTGCTTATCCCGTGCGTTCGAGACGACCGCACTCGTCGCGGTGTACCAAGGCTTGGTCCCCAAATGTATTCAACGGCAAAGATGCGACGTCGCGCTCTTCTCCGTCGCTACGGCAACCATCATGCATTGCTACAATACCGAAAGAGATGTGTTTCGCAGCAAGTACTTGAACATGCTAGACTTCTTATTTGGCTCAGCGGGTCATCACAAGCAGACCATCTCGCACGCGGCGAGTTATGAGATTTTATTTGACGCGCTCGACCGCTTTGAAAACGCCCCAGCGGATGGTCGTTTCCACAAGCGCGAGTCCTCGCTCACCGAAAGCGTCAGCGAGGAAGTCAGCGAACGTGATTTTAACGCCGCCAGCGAAGAGGCGAAAGATCTCTTGGGCATGGCATCAGTGCCGGAGATATTGGCGTTATATTCGTATTACAAACAAGCGACAAAGGGCGATTGCGACGCACGCACTCGCCCCGGGATCTTTGACCAACAAGGACGGGCTAAATTTGACGCTTGGCATTCTCGCACAGGCATGTCCAAGCAAGATGCGATGTCCGCGTACATCGATAGAGTGGAGTTGCTTAAAAAAGCGCGCGTCGCACACTCGCCAGCATCGAGCTCGACGCGCTGATGTAATATTTCGCGTGATATGCTTAACCACCTTATCGACGCGCAATCACTCAAGCGCCACATATCGCCGCACGCACGAAACATGTTGGCCCTCAGTGCGCGCGTGCACATCGCACCCGTCGTCGCGGTGCCGCACACCGCGCCTCGCACATCGCCGCGCATCACGCGCGCGACGACTTTGGTAAAGGCGACCGCTAATCGCTCAGCGAGCGGCCGCGTTCAAGCGCGCATCGCGTCCGCGCTCGTTGTGGCATCGACTGCGCTCGTCACGCTCCCCGCGCTCGCGGATACCATGGCAACCGATGCGGTGCCGTTGACAAAAAACCCGGCGTTCTTGGGGTTTTCGTGCGTGGCTGTGTGCTGGGGGATTCCGCAGATGCTCGGGACGGCGATACTCGAGAAGAAGGAAGCGAACGGGCGAGCATTGTTGAAGCGCGCGGGTATTGATGCCAGTGATGTTGGTCCTGGAAATTGGGGTAAGATTCAACGATTATGCCAGGAGAACGGCATCGATTACAAGGAGCAGATTTTGTAAGAAAGTGGTGAAAGATGAAAGATGAGACGAGAACGCTCGGCGTATCTCGCATAGTAGACTTAACGGCGACGTCGACACAAGTCGATCGACCGCATCGCATCGCATGATGATGATGATCGCATTGCTTTTGAATATATAATTAGGTTTTGAATTACACGGTTTCGTTCAACGCCGACCCGTAGAGATGGGTTCACACGCGCCAGCATTGATTTATGACAGCGTCGTCCAGTCGCCGATACTTACTGCGACCAAGACAACACGCTAAGAATTACTTTAAATAAACTCGGTACATGAACGGATTACGGATTCCACTTTTAACTTATTACGTCGTTGTGTTTACCGGGGCATGGGCGTGTACGCCGTTTCACCGTGAGAGTACACGTCGAGGCCGACTTCTTCCGCCTCCGCCGGGACGCGGATACCATTGGTGATGAAATCAGTCGCCTTCAAGCACGCGTACGACGCAACAGCGGTATACGCAGCAGTCATGACCGCAGCCGTACACTGCGCAATGGTTTGCTTGAGCATGGGGACGTCGTTGAAGCCGCCAAAGACCGGAGAGGCGAGAACGCCGAGCAAGCACGTACCCAAGAATCCGCCGACGCCGTGCACGCCAAAGACATCGAGAGAGTCATCGTAGCCAAAGTGTTCCTTGACCGTCGTGGAGAAGAAGCGGCACACGATAGCAGAGGCAAGACCCATCAAGCACGCGCCGACGGGGCCGACGAAGCCCGCGGCCGGGGTGATGGCGGCGAGACCCGCGATGGACGCGGTGCACGTGCCGAGCACGGACACCTTGCCGTTTTCAATGACGTCGAGCGCCGTCCAGACAATGGCAGCGACAGACGCAGAGAGTTGCGTGGCCAAGCACGCGAACGCCGCACCGGCACTCGCCGCACCAGCGGAACCGCCGTTGAAGCCGAACCAGCCCACCCACAACATGGCGGTGCCGAGGAACGTCAACACCAAGTTGCCTTGGTGCATCTTGTTCTCCTTGCGCTCGCCGAGATACATGGCGGCAACCAAAGCACCAATACCGGCGGTGATGTGCACAACAATACCACCCGCAAAATCGAGCACGCCCATATCGGCGAAGAAACCACCAGCACCGCCCCACACCATGTGGCACGCCGGGAAGTACACGGCGAACATCCACAACGTACAATACCACATCACGGCGTTAAACTTCATGCGTTCGACGAGCGAACCAACCATTAACGCCGGGGTGATGATAGCGAACGTCATTTGGTACAACACCCAAAGCGCTTCGGGGATCGTACCCACGACCGAAGTCATGCTTACGCCAGCCAAGGCGATTTTGTCCAAACCGCCGATGAACGACGCCAAACCGACGACGCCCTCCTTCATGCCAACCGTGGAAAACGACAAAGAATACCCGCACAACATCCACAGCACGGACATGTGCGCAGTCAACGCAAAACATTGAATCAGTACGCTCAACGTGTTCGTGCGACGCACCAAACCGGCATAAAACGCCGCCAAGCCCGGAATCGTCATAAAGAGCACCAACGCGCTCGAAATCAAAATCCACGCCGTATCCGCGGGCACCGCCACCGGAATCACCGCCGCCGCCGCGCTCGCCGGTCCAGCGAGCGTCATAGACGCCACACCGAGCGCACCGAGCGCCAACGGCTTAGCCACGCGCGCAAACGCCCCGCCCTTCGTCGTCATCTTCGACGCCTCCGCATCCGTCACATCAAGCGTCGCCACGGTGTCGACCGATGCCTCTCCACCCTTTCGCGCGCCCGCGCGCACCACGCGCGCCGCCCGCACCGCCACCGCGCCGCCGCGCGGCGACGCACATAATTTCACCCCACGCATCGGCGCCGTCGGCGCCGTCGCGCGACGCGCGAGCGCCCCAGGCGGCGCGCGCGCGCCCGCACCGGTCGACATCGCCATCGACGCCCCACCGCGCGTCGTCGCCATCGTCGTCGTCGCCATCATCGTCGTCTATGCGGCGATGCGATGCGATGCGATCGATGCACGGAATACAATTAAATTATTCCCTCGTCCTCGTCGGCGTCGAATCGACACCGCGCGCGCGACAGTCGCGCCACGCGTCGTCGTCGTCGTCGGTCCCTGGGCGCGCGCCGCGAAACGTCGCGCGCGCGGTCGACCATGGTCGGTTGGACACGGACCCGACCCGATCGACCAATCACGACCACGCGCGGGAGTCCCCTGACCTGGCGCGTCGCGCGTCGAGCGCAGAGCGGGGCGCGGTGTGCCCCAGAGCGAGGGTTCGCACGTCACGCGCGCGCGCGCGTGCGGCGTGTTCGCCCGCGCTGGTGTCTGCGCGCGCGCGCGTGGGAATGTTCCGCGATACAGCGCGCGCGCGCGCGCGCGCGCACCGACGACCCCGATGGATCGATCGATCGAATGACCGATCGAGTGACCGATCGATCGAGTGACCGA